>JAJIBD010024755.1:0-19299 GCA_021461705.1 Cryptotis parvus
GACCCAGCTGATGATGGGATCCCAAAGAGGGCAGATGGGTTTTAGGTGTTGGCCCATCGCCTCTGGGGGTCCCAGAAGCAGCCAGATGAAACTTCGCCCATCACACTAGCCACCATCTTCGCTGTCGGACGCTGAGAAACTGACCCACGAACAGATCAACTGAGCAAGACCAGTTCGAGCCCAGGTAGGCGGCTCCCAGAAGCGGGAATCACTGGGAACTCGCCAGATGGAGTCAGGGTTAAGCCACTCCCCCTCCTCCATTTTGCCGAGCCTGGTGGACCCGCCCAGGAACTGCCCGGGAACCAGTATGCAGAGCCGCAGCGGCTGGGGAGACTGGAGCGCCGGCTCGCCGAGCCCAGCTGACGATGGGATCCCAAAGAGGGCAGATGGGTTTTGGGTGTTGGCCCATCGCCTCTGGGGGGTCCCAGAAGCAGCCAGATGAAACTTCGCCCATCACACTAGCCACCATCTTCGCTGTCCGGACGCCTGAGAAACTGACCCACGAACAGATCAACTGAGCAAGACCAGTTCGAGCCCAGGTAGGCGGCTCCCAGAAGCGGGGAATCACTGGGAACTCGCCAGATGGAGTCAGGGTTAAGCCACTCCCCCCTCCCTCCATTTTGCCGAGCCTGGTGGACCCGCCCAGGAACTGCCGGGAACCAGTATGCAGAGCCGCAGCGGCTGGGGAGACTGGAGCCCGGCTCGCGCCGAGCCCAGCTGACGATGGGATCCCAAAGAGGGCAGATGGGTTTTGGGTGTTGGCCCATCGCCTCTGGGGGTCCCGAGAAGCAGCCAGATGAAACTCGCCCATCACACTAGCCACCATCTTCGCTGTCCGGACGCTGAGAAACTGACCCACGAACAGATCAACTGAGCAAGACCAGTTCGAGCCCAGGTAGGCGGCTCCCAGAAGCGGGAATCACTGGGAACTCGCCAGATGGAGTCAGGGTTAAGCCACTCCCCCCTCCCTCCATTTTGCCGAGCCTGGTGGACCCGCCCAGGAACTGCCCGGGAACCAGTATGCAGAGCTTCATAGCGGCTGGGGGAGACTGGAGCCCGGCTCGCGCCCGAGCCCAGCTGACGATGGGATCCCAAAGAGGGCAGATGGGTTTTGGGTGTTGGCCCATCGCCTCTGGGGGTCCCAGAAGCAGCCAGATGAAACTTCGCCCATCACACTAGCCACCATCTTCGCTGTCCGGGCGCTGAGAAACTGACCCACGAACAGATCAACTGAGCAAGACCAGTTCGAGCCCAGGTAGGCGGCTCCCAGAGCGGGAATCACTGGGAACTCGCCAGATGGAGTCAGGGTTAAGCCACTCCCCCCCTCCTCCATTTTGCCGAGCCTGGTGGACCCGCCCAGGAACTGCCGGGGAACCAGTATGCAGAGCTTCATAGCGGCTGGGGAGACTGGAGCCCGGCTCGGCGCCGAGCCCAGCTGGCGATGGGATCCCAAAGAGGGCAGATGGGTTTTGGGTGTTGGCCCATCGCCTCTGGGGGGTCCCAGGAAGCAGCCAGATGAAACTCGCCCATCACACTAGCCACCATCTTCGCTGTCCGGACGCTGAGAAACTGACCCACGAACAGATCAACTGAGCAAGACCAGTTCGGAGCCCAGGTAGGCGGCTCCCAGAAGCGGGAATCACTGGGGAACTCGCCAGATGGAGTCAGGGTTAAGCCACTCCCCCCTCCTCCATTTTGCCGAGCCTGGTGGACCCCCCCCAGGAACTGCCCGGGAACCAGTATGCAGAGCCCGCAAGCGGCTGGGGAGACTGGAGCCCGGCTCGCGCCGAGCCCAGCTGACGATGGGATCCCAAAGAGGGCAGATGGGTTTTGGGTGTTGGCCCATCGCCTCTGGGGGTCCCAGAAGCAGCCAGATGAAACTCGCCCATCACACTAGCCACCATCTTCGCTGTCCGGCCTGAGAAACTGACCCACGAACAGATCAACTGAGCAAGACCAGTTCGAGCCCAGGTAGGCGGCTCCCAGAAGCGGGAATCACTGGGAACTCGCCAGATGGAGTCAGGGTTAAGCCACTCCCCCTCCTCCATTTTGCCGAGCCTGGTGGACCCGCCCAGGAACTGCCCGGGAACCAGTATGCAGGAGCCGCAGCGGCTGGGGAGACTGGAGCCCGGCTCGCGCCGAGCCCAGCTGACGATGGGATCCCAAAGAGGGCAGATGGGTTTTGGGTGTTGGCCCATCGCCTCTGGGGGTCCCAGGAAGCAGCCAGATGAAACTTCGCCCATCACACTAGCCACCATCTTCGCTGTCCGGACGCTGAGAACTGACCCACGAACAGATCAACTGAGCAAGACCAGTTCGAGCCCAGGTAGGCGGCTCCCAGAAGCGGGGAATCACTGGGAACTCGCCAGATGGAGTCAGGGTTAAGCCACTCCCCCTCCTCCATTTTGCCGAGCCTGGTGGACCCGCCCAGGAACTGCCCGGGAACCAGTATGCAGAGCTCATAGCGGCTGGGGAGACTGGAGCCCGGCTCGCCCCGAGCCCAGCTGACGATGGGATCCCAAAGAGGGCAGATGGGTTTTGGGTGTTGGCCCATCGCCTCTGGGGGTCCCAGAAGCAGCCAGATGAAACTTCGCCCATCACACTAGCCACCATCTTCGCTGTCGGACGCTGAGAAACTGACCCACGAACAGATCAACTGAGCAAGACCAGTTCGAGCCCAGGTAGGCGGCTCCCAGAAGCGGGAATCACTGGGAACTCGCCAGATGGAGTCAGGGGTTAAGCCACTCCCCCCCTCCTCCATTTTGCCGAGCCTGGTGGACCCGCCCAGGAACTGCCCGGGAACCAGTATGCAGAGCTTCGCAGCGGCTGGGGAGACTGGAGCCCGGCTCGCGCCGAGCCCAGCTGACGATGGGATCCCAAAGAGGGCAGATGGGTTTTGGGTGTTGGCCCATCGCCTCTGGGGGTCCCAGAAGCAGCCAGATGAAACTTCGCCCATCACACTAGCCACCATCTTCGCTGTCCGGACGCTGAGAAACTGACCCACGAACAGATCCAACTGAGCAAGACCAGTTCGGAGCCCAGGTAGGCGGCTCCCAGAAGCGGGAATCACTGGGAACTCGCCAGATGGAGTCAGGGTTAAGCCACTCCCCCCTCCTCCATTTTGCCGAGCCTGGTGGACCCGCCCAGGAACTGCCCGGGAACCAGTATGCAGAGCCGCATAGCGGCTGGGGAGACTGGAGCCCGGCTCGCGCCGAGCCCAGCTGACGATGGGATCCCAAAGAGGGCAGATGGGTTTTGGGTGTTGGCCCATCGCCTCTGGGGGTCCCAGAAGCAGCCAGATGAAACTCGCCCATCACACTAGCCACCATCTTCGCTGTCCGGACGCTGAGAAACTGACCCACGAACAGATCAACTGAGCAAGACCAGTTCCGAGCCCAGGTAGGCGGCTCCCAGAAGCGGGAATCACTGGGAACTCGCCAGATGGAGTCAGGGTTAAGCCACTCCCCCCTCCTCCATTTTGCCGAGCCTGGTGGACCCGCCCAGGAACTGCCGGGGAACCAGTATGCAGAGCCGCATAGCGGCTGGGGAGACTGGAGCCCGGCTCGCGCCGAGCCCAGCTGACGATGGGATCCCAAGGAGGGCAGATGGGTTTTGGGTGTTGGCCCATCGCCTCTGGGGGGGTCCCAGAAGCAGCCAGATGAAACTTCGCCCATCACACTAGCCACCATCTTAGCTGTCCGGACGCTGAGAAACTGACCCACGAACAGATCAACTGAGCAAGACCAGTTCGAGCCCAGGTAGGCGGCTCCCAGAAGCGGGAATCACTGGGAATTCGCCAGATGGAGTCAGGGTTAAGCCACTCCCCCCTCCTCCATTTTGCCGAGCCTGGTGGACCCGCCCAGGAACTGCCCGGGAACCAGTATGCAGAGCTTCGCAAGCGGCTGGGGAGACTGGAGCCCGGCTCGCGCCGAGCCCAGCTGGCGATGGGATCCCAAAGGAGGGCAGATGGGTTTTGGGTGTTGGCCCATCGCCTCTGGGGGTCCCAGAAGCAGCCAGATGAAACTCGCCCATCACACTAGCCACCATCTTCGCTGTCCGGGCGGCTGAGAAACTGACCCACGAACAGATCAACTGAGCAAGACCAGTTCGAGCCCAGGTAGGCGGCTCCCAGAAGCGGGAATCACTGGGAACCTCGCCAGATGGAGTCAGGGTTAAGCCACTCCCCCCTCCTCCATTTTGCCGAGCCTGGTGGACCCGCCCAGGAACTGCCGGGGAACCAGTATGCAGAGCTTCACAGCGGCTGGGGAGACTGGAGCCCGGCTCGCGCCGAGCCCAGCTGACGATGGGATCCCAAAGAGGGCAGATGGGTTTTGGGTGTTGGCCCATCGCCTCTGGGGGGTCCCAGAAGCAGCCAGATGAAACTTCGCCCATCACACTAGCCACCATCTTCGCTGTCCGGGCGGCTGAGAAACTGACCCACGAACAGATCAACTGAGCAAGACCAGTTCGAGCCCAGGTAGGCGGCTCCCAGAAGCGGGAATCACTGGGAACTCGCCAGATGGAGTCAGGGTTAAGCCACTCCCCCCCCTCCTCCATTTTGCCGAGCCTGGTGGACCCGCCCAGGAACTGCCCGGGAACCAGTATGCAGAGCCTCAAGCGGCTGGGGAGACTGGAGCCCGGCTCGCGCCGAGCCCAGCTGGACGATGGGATCCCAAAGAGGGCAGATGGGTTTTGGGTGTTGGCCCATCGCCTCTGGGGGGTCCCAGAAGCAGCCAGATGAAACTTCGCCCATCACACTAGCCACCATCTTCGCTGTCCGGACGCTGAGAAACTGACCCACGAACAGATCAACTGAGCAAGACCAGTTCGAGCCCAGGTAGGCGGCTCCCAGAAGCGGGAATCACTGGGAACTCGCCAGATGGAGTCAGGGTTAAGCCACTCCCCCCTCCTCCATTTTGCCGAGCCTGGTGGACCCGCCCAGGAACTGCCCGGGAACCAGTATGCAGAGCCTCAGCGGCTGGGGAGACTGGAGCCCGGCTCGCGCCGAGCCCAGCTGACGATGGGATCCCAAAGAGGGCAGATGGGTTTTGGGTGTTGGCCCATCGCCTCTGGGGGGTCCCAGAAGCAGCCAGATGAAACTCGCCCATCACACTAGCCACCATCTTCGCTGTCCGGACGCTGAGAAACTGACCCACGAACAGATCAACTGAGCAAGACCAGTTCGAGCCCAGGTAGGCGGCTCCCAGAAGCGGGAATCACTGGGAACCTCGCCAGATGGAGTCAGGGTTAAGCCACTCCCCCCTCCCTCCATTTTGCCGAGCCTGGTGGACCCGCCCAGGAACTGCCCGGGAACCAGTATGCAGAGCTTCATAGCGGCTGGGGAGACTGGAGCCCGGCTCGCGCCGAGCCCAGCTGGCGATGGGATCCCAAAGAGGGCAGATGGGTTTTGGGTGTTGGCCCATCGCCTCTGGGGGGTCCCAGAAGCAGCCAGATGAAACTTCGCCCATCACACTAGCCACCATCTTCGCTGTCCGGACGCTGAGAAACTGACCCACGAACAGATCAACTGAGCAAGACCAGTTCGAGCCCAGGTAGGCGGCTCCCAGAAGCGGGAATCACTGGGAACTCGCCAGATGGAGTCAGGGTTAAGCCACTCCCCCCTCCTCCATTTTGCCGAGCCTGGTGGACCCGCCCAGGAACTGCCCGGGGAACCAGTATGCAGAGCCGCATAGCGGCTGGGGAGACTGGAGCCCGGCTCGCGCCGAGCCCAGCTGGCGATGGGATCCCAAAGAGGGCAGATGGGTTTTGGGTGTTGGCCCATCGCCTCTGGGGGTCCCAGAAGCAGCCAGATGAAACTTCGCCCATCACACTAGCCACCATCTTCGCTGTCGGGCCGCTGAGAAACTGACCCACGAACAGATCAACTGAGCAAGACCAGTTCGAGCCCAGGTAGGCGGCTCCCAGAAGCGGGAATCACTGGGAATTCGCCAGATGGAGTCAGGGTTAAGCCACTCCCCCCCCCTCCTCCATTTTGCCGAGCCTGGTGGACCCGCCCAGGAACTGCCCGGGAACCAGTATGCAGAGCTTCGCAGCGGCTGGGGAGACTGGAGCCCGGCTCGCGCCGAGCCCAGCTGGCGATGGGATCCCAAAGAGGGCAGATGGGTTTTGGGTGTTGGCCCATCGCCTCTGGGGGTCCCAGAAGCAGCCAGATGAAACTTCGCCCATCACACTAGCCACCATCTTCGCTGTCCGGACGCTGAGAAACTGACCCACGAACAGATCAACTGAGCAAGACCAGTTCGAGCCCAGGTAGGCGGCTCCCAGAAGCGGGAATCACTGGGAACCCGCCAGATGGAGTCAGGGTTAAGCCACTCCCCCCTCCTCCATTTTGCCGAGCCTGGTGGACCCGCCCAGGAACTGCCCGGGAACCAGTATGCAGAGCCACGCAAGCGGCTGGGGGAGACTGGAGCCCGGCTCGCGCCGAGCCCAGCTGACGATGGGATCCCAAAGGAGGGCAGATGGGTTTTGGGTGTTGGCCCATCGCCTCTGGGGGGTCCCAGAAGCAGCCAGATGAAACTCGCCCATCACACTAGCCACCATCTTCGCTGTCCGGACGCTGAGAAACTGACCCACGAACAGATCAACTGAGCAAGACCAGTTCGAGCCCAGGTAGGCGGCTCCCAGAAGCGGGAATCACTGGGAACTCGCCAGATGGAGTCAGGGTTAAGCCACTCCCCCTCCTCCATTTTGCCGAGCCTGGTGGACCCGCCCAGGAACTGCCCGGGAACCAGTATGCAGAGCTTCAGGCGGCTGGGGAGACTGGAGCCCGGCTCGCGCCGAGCCCAGCTGACGATGGGATCCCAAAGGAGGGCAGATGGGTTTTGGGTGTTGGCCCATCGCCTCTGGGGGGTCCCAGAAGCAGCCAGATGAAACTTCGCCCATCACACTAGCCACCATCTTCGCTGTCCGGACGGCTGAGAAACTGACCCACGAACAGATCAACTGAGCAAGACCAGTTCGAGCCCAGGTAGGCGGCTCCCAGAAGCGGGAATCACTGGGAACCTCGCCAGATGGAGTCAGGGTTAAGCCACTCCCCCCCTCCTCCATTTTGCCGAGCCTGGTGGACCCGCCCAGGAACTGCCCGGGAACCAGTATGCAGAGCCGCAGCGGCTGGGGAGACTGGAGCCCGGCTCGCGCCGAGCCCAGCTGGCGATGGGATCCCAAAGAGGGCAGATGGGTTTTGGGTGTTGGCCCATCGCCTCTGGGGGGTCCCAGAAGCAGCCAGATGAAACTCCGCCCATCACACTAGCCACCATCTTCGCTGTCCGGACGCTGAGAAACTGACCCACGAACAGATCAACTGAGCAAGACCAGTTCGAGCCCAGGTAGGCGGCTCCCAGAAGCGGGAATCACTGGGGAACTCGCCAGATGGAGTCAGGGTTAAGCCACTCCCCCCTCCTCCATTTTGCCGAGCCTGGTGGACCCGCCCAGGAACTGCCCGGGAACCAGTATGCAGAGCCGCAAGCGGCTGGGGAGACTGGAGCCCGGCTCGCGCCGAGCCCAGCTGGCGATGGGATCCCAAAGAGGGCAGATGGGTTTTGGGTGTTGGCCCATCGCCTCTGGGGGTCCCAGAAGCAGCCAGATGAAACTTCGCCCATCACACTAGCCACCATCTTCGCTGTCGGACGCTGAGAAACTGACCCACGAACAGATCAACTGAGCAAGACCAGTTCGGGAGCCCAGGTAGGCGGCTCCCAGAAGCGGGAATCACTGGGAACTCGCCAGATGGAGTCAGGGTTAAGCCACTCCCCCCTCCTCCATTTTGCCGAGCCTGGTGGACCCGCCCAGGAACTGCCCGGGAACCAGTATGCAGAGCTCGCAAGCGGCTGGGGAGACTGGAGCCCGGCTCGCGCCGAGCCCAGCTGGCGATGGGATCCCAAAGAGGGCAGATGGGTTTTGGGTGTTGGCCCATCGCCTCTGGGGGTCCCAGAAGCAGCCAGATGAAACTCGCCCATCACACTAGCCACCATCTTCGCTGTCCGGCCGCTGAGAAACTGACCCACGACCAGATCAACTGAGCAAGACCAGTTCGAGCCCAGGTAGGCGGCTCCCAGAAGCGGGAATCACTGGGAACCTCGCCAGATGGAGTCAGGGTTAAGCCACTCCCCCTCCTCCATTTTGCCGAAGCCTGGTGGACCCGCCCAGGAACTGCCCGGGGAACCAGTATGCAGAGCTTCACAGCGGCTGGGGAGACTGGAGCCCGGCTCGCGCCGAGCCCAGCTGACGATGGGATCCCAAAGAGGGCAGATGGGTTTTGGGTGTTGGCCCATCGCCTCTGGGGGGTCCCAGAAGCAGCCAGATGAAACTTCGCCCATCACACTAGCCACCATCTTCGCTGTCCGGACGCTGAGAAACTGACCCACGAACAGATCAACTGAGCAAGACCAGTTCGAGCCCAGGTAGGCGGCTCCCAGAAGCGGGAATCACTGGGAACCTCGCCAGATGGAGTCAGGGTTAAGCCACTCCCCCCTCCTCCATTTTGCCGAGCCTGGTGGACCCGCCCAGGAACTGCCCGGGAACCAGTATGCAGAGCCGCAAGCGGCTGGGGAGACTGGAGCCCGGCTCAGCGCCGAGCCCAGCTGACGATGGGATCCCAAAGAGGGCAGATGGGTTTTGGGTGTTGGCCCATCGCCTCTGGGGGGGTCCCAGAAGCAGCCAGATGAAACTTCGCCCATCACACTAGCCACCATCTTCGCTGTCCGGACGCTGAGAAACTGACCCACGAACAGATCAACTGAGCAAGACCAGTTCGAGCCCAGGTAGGCGGCTCCCAGAAGCGGGAATCACTGGGAACTCGCCAGATGGAGTCAGGGTTAAGCCACTCCCCCCTCCTCCATTTTGCCGAGCCTGGTGGACCCGCCCAGGAACTGCCCGGGAACCAGTATGCAGAGCCGCAGCGGCTGGGGAGACTGGAGCCCGGCTCGCGCCGAGCCCAGCTGGACGATGGGATCCCAAAGAGGGCAGATGGGTTTTTGGGTGTTGGCCCATCGCCTCTGGGGGGTCCCAGAAGCAGCCAGATGAAACTTCGCCCATCACACTAGCCACCATCTTCGCTGTCCGGACGCTGAGAAACTGACCCACGAACAGATCAACTGAGCAAGACCAGTTCGAGCCCAGGTAGGCGGCTCCCAGAAGCGGGAATCACTGGGAACTTCGCCAGATGGAGTCAGGGTTAAGCCACTCCCCCTCCTCCATTTTGCCGAGCCTGGTGGACCCGCCCAGGAACTGCCCGGGAACCAGTATGCAGAGCCGCATAGCGGCTGGGGAGACTGGAGCCCGGCTCGCGCCGAGCCCAGCTGACGATGGGATCCCAAAGAGGGCAGATGGGTTTTGGGTGTTGGCCCATCGCCTCTGGGGGGTCCCAGAAGCAGCCAGATGAAACTTCGCCCATCACACTAGCCACCATCTTCGCTGTCCGGACGCTGAGAAACTGACCCACGAACAGATCAACTGAGCAAGACCAGTTCGAGCCCAGGTAGGCGGCCCCCAGAAGCGGGAATCACTGGGAACTCGCCAGATGGAGTCAGGGTTAAGCCACTCCCCCCTCCTCCATTTTGCCGAGCCTGGTGGACCCGCCCAGGAACTGCCGGGAACCAGTATGCAGAGCTTCGCAAGCGGCTGGGGAGACTGGAGCCCGGCTCGCGCCGAGCCCAGCTGACGATGGGATCCCAAAGAGGGCAGATGGGTTTTGGGTGTTGGCCCATCGCCTCTGGGGGGTCCCAGAAGCAGCCAGATGAAACTTCGCCCATCACACTAGCCACCATCTTCGCTGTCGGACGCTGAGAAACTGACCCACGAACAGATCAACTGAGCAAGACCAGTTCGAGCCCAGATCGCGCGCGCTTGCGCGCGTGGTCCACTAAAATAGTGAAACAGTAATGTCATTTAATGCACTGTATTCCACGAAGAGCAGGAAAGTTTGTCGGGAAGGAGATATAGAGGCGAAGGAAATGACATACAGAATCTTCCGGGTGGTTGGGGTGCGGGGGGGGGAGGGAGGTGGGGACATTGGTGATGGTAGATGGGTTTGGGTGGAGGGATGGGTGTTGGAACACTGTGGATCCAAAACTCTACATGAGCATCTTTCAATTGTATGTCTAAAATGGTGTAATGATATTTGGGGGGGAAAATAATAAAATTAAAAAAAAAAAAAAAAAATAAAATAAAATAAAGAACTAAAAAAAAAATAAAAGAAATATTTATCAGGATGCCAACATACCTGCTCAATGCTGAATTTTAATAACCTGCAATAGTGTGGCATTTTATTGCATTTTTATTGTATCGAGCATTGTCAAAACAAAACCTATGCCCTCACATGCATTGTAGCTATTAGAGAAAAAAAAGGAAATGATGGTGAAATTGAAAATGAATATCGTAGCTTTTATAAAGTATTTACAAAGAGTATTTCCAGCAGCCCAGAGAGGCGATACAGGAGGTAAGGTATTTGCCTACTATGTGGTTGCAGTATACAAACCCTGGTTCAAATCCCTGGCATCAGTATGATTCCCTGAGTACCACAGGGAACAAAAAACCAGCTGAGCACTGCAGGATCTTCCCCCACCCACCCAAATTATTTTTAATTTAGTGCAAAAACCCAGCATACCTACATACATGATTTTCAGATGTATCCCCAGAATCTCAGACTAGAAAACATGAGTTTCTGTTTCTTAGGGGCAGGGGGTTGAGTGGGGGAGCTCGCGGAAGTACTGGGAGCCACCAGGACTATACCTGGCAGCAGTTGGCAGTTCCCACCATACCAGGGATTGACTCCCAGGTCCTGCCATGTCAAGAATGTGCTACAACTCTGTGTGAGTGAGTGTGTGTGTGTGTGTGTGTGTGTGTGTGTGTGTGTGTATGCATGCGCTCTTGGAGTTGTCTTCCCAGGCCCAAAATATGAGTTTTTGAAAGCTGAGCATTCGTTATGTAAAAGATCTACTATCTGCAGCCTGCCCTTGTCCCGACTTTCTGGTACAGGAAAGAGAAAGATGCTGGACAAGCCAGTGAGGTGGAGGGATGACAATTACTCAGTTCCTTCTTTATACTAAGCACATTGACAGAAGTTTGTGCCTTCTCAAGTATATATCTTCATCCCCATTTTACAACTGATGAATCTGATTTGAGGGGATCTAAGTAATTTGATCTTACTAAAGCATTTATCTCAATGGCAAAAGATAGTCTTAACTGTACAGGGACACTGCCCTGCCTGGCGTGGCCCCAGCACCAGGAATGACTCCACCAAGAAAATGAGGGAAGGTAGAGAATAGGTCAGGAAAAGGAACACTAAGACAATAGTAGAGGAAAATGGTCACTCTGGAGGGGGACAGGGAGCTGAAAAGAAGTAAAATGTACCCACCGCAGAGGCAAACTTTGGGGGGGGTGGTATGGGGAGGGAAAGTTGAAACATTACTGGAAGTGCACCCTGGTGAAGGGACTGTTGTTAGAACAATGTACCCTAAAATGTAGTCATAAATAACAATGTAGTTCATAGTGATTTTTTTAATTCTTGATCACTTGACTTCCCGTAGATCATAAATTACTTGAGCAGGCACTAGTAACATCTCAATATGTCCTGTCACATGCAAGATAGCCCAAAGGCATCTGCCCGCTCCAGGAACATAAAAACCTCAAACCATTCCATCAAGTCATGGGAATGAGGTCTATAATTGTTACTGGTATTTGGCATATCAAATGTGACACGGGTAGCTTGCCAGGCTCTGCCGTTGCGGGTGGGATAATCTTGTAGTCACCTCAACACTGGAGCATTTATTGATGAACTGCGGGGCCGCTTGCGGCCACGCAAATCAGGCTGTGATCAGCCCTTCTGCTGGATGGAGCTCTGAGGAGAGGGAGTCGGATGTGCAAAAATGGTGGCCCTCATGGTGTGGGGATTCCTCTGGCTTCTTGCGGAGGCTCTGCAGGGGGTAGCGGGCCAAGGCTAGAACCACCACCATCCCTCCCGGACACCTCGTGATCAGCTGGGCACAGGGAGAGCAAGTAGCAGCTCTGCCCTGTGTGTGTGAGTCTCTGGATCGGCATACCTGGGCACGGCTCGGAAAAAATTGCTGCAGAGTGGGTCGGTAACAAGCCGGGCTGTGATCAGCTCTTCTGCTGGGTGAAGCTCTGAGGAGAGGGGAGTCTGGATGTGGAAAATGGCGGCCTTCATGGTGTGGGGGTTCCTTTGGCTTCTGTGAGGCTGTGCAGGGGTGGTAGGCCAGGGCTAGAACCCGCCATCCCTCCCAGATGCCTCGTGATCAGCTGGGCACAGGGAGAGCAAGTAGTAGCTCTACCTTGTGTGTATTGATTTTTTAATTCAATAAAAAAATATTAAAAGAAAAAACAAAGAGAAAAAAATAAGAGACCTGTATTGCATTTCAAAAAAGAACAAATAAACATACAAAAGTTTCCCAATCTCTTTAGAAATCTTGAAAATCAGAGTTACAACTACAACAGGATATTATATACTGACCAGAATAGCTGAAGTTAAATAGACTTACCATAGCTGTTGGCTAGGAAGTGAAACAATGGTAGATTTCATTCAGTGCTGGTGAAAATGTTATCATCACAATCTGACTTTTTCTGCTAAAATTAAACATAAATAATGACCCACCAAGTCAACACTCAGATACCCAGTAGAAACATTGTCTTGACAATACCAAAGAGATATGAGTATAAATGTTGTTTTTATGGGGGTGTGGGAGGTCACCCCTTGCGATGCTCCTGGATCTGCACTCAGAAATTACTCCTGGCAGTGCTTGGGGACCACATGGGATGCCAGGATCAAACCCAGGTGGTCACATGCAAGGCAAACACCCTACCTGCTATACTACTGCTCCAGCCTGATGTGAGTATAAATGTTCATGGAAGTATTATCTGTAATCCCCCAAACTGGAAACAAGCCAAATATATCTTTTAAAATGAATAAATATTTAATTTCATGTATTCATAGAATGCAATGATACATAGATGATACTCATTAAAATATGGATATAACCTAAACAGCATAAATAAGTTAAATATAAGAAAATAATAATGTGTTATTACATTTGTACAAAGTTCTTTGTTTTGAGGTCACACTCAGCATTACTTAGGGATTATTCCTAGCTCTGTGCTCAGGAATCACTCCTGGTAGAGTTTGGGGGAGTTTATGGGGTTTCAAGGATGGAACCCAGGTCAGCAATGTGCCAAGCAAAGAGCCCTACCCACTGTACTATGGCCCTAGTCCTACAAAGCTGTTGCTGTTGTTCTTTTTTAACAATATAATGAAACTGCTGTGTTGAAGATTTAATCTTAGCAAATCAGGAAAGACACTATGAACTTCTTCTTTGGAAGAAAAAAAGAAGACTGTAATCAGAGTTACTGGTAATTTTTCTCTTGAACTGAGTTGTGGTTACCTGAGTATTTACTTTATGATAATTCATTTTTGTATTTTTGTATTTTAGATTGAGAATTACACTTACAACAAAAAAGATTTTTAAAAAAAAGAAGAATATTGGTATCTCCATTGAATTTCACAGGTGGACAGTATTTAAGGATGATGTGTGGTGCTCTTCTGAATCTAAGGGGAAAATGGAATACAAAGATACATGCCATGGTTTCTGTTTTCAAAAAGCTTTCCAAGTAAAGAGAATGAGACATAAAGTATCAGAATTTGGATGTGTGCCAGTCTCTGTGGTGTGAGATGGTACCTCGTTGTTTTGATTTGCATCTTCCTGATGATTAATGATGAAGAGCACTTTTCATGACTGCCTTTTGGCCATTCAAATTTCTTCTTTTTTGGAAGCTCTTGTTCATTTCTTCTCCCCACTTTTTGATGGGGTTGGCTGTTTTTTTCTTGTGATGTGCTACCAGTGCCTGATATATCATGGATATTAACCCCTTATCAGATGGGTATTGGGTAAATATCCTTTCCCACTCTGTGGATTGTCGTTGTATCTTGGTCACTGTTTCTTTTGAGGTGCAGAAGCTTTTCAATTTTACGTAATCCCATTTGTTTATCTTTGCTTCCATTTGCTTGCAAGAACAACCGGTGCTGATGTGGATGCAGGGAAAAAGGGGCCGCTCATCCACTGTTGGTGGGAGTGCTGACTGGTCCAGCCCTTTTGGAAAGCAATATGGGAATTCCTCCAAAAACTAGATATTGAGCTCCCATTTGATCCAGCAATACCACTCCTGGGAATATACCCTAGAGACCCAAAAACACATAGCAGAAACACTATCTGTACTTCTTTATTCATCGCTGAGCTATTCACAATAGCTAGAATCTGGAAACAACCTAAGTGCCCGAGAACAGAGGAATGGCTAAAGAAACTGTGGTACATCTACACAATGGAATACTATGCAGCTGTCAGAAAAGATGAAATTGTGAAATTTACCTGCAAATGGATAGACATGGAGACCATCATGCTGAGTGAAATTAGTCAGAAGGAAAAAGACAGATATAGAATGACTGCATTCATTAATGGGATATAAATATATACCAGTATTTTACGGAGTGTGGTAAATGGTAATGTCAGACTAGAACTCACCATTGAATATACACAAAAGACTTATATGATAAACCCTAAAAAGTCTGCAGGGCTAGCTGTAATGTGTTAAAGAAGGGAGGAGAGATGCAGAGACAGAGAGAGAGAGACAGAGAAAGAGAGGAAAAGGGGGTACCTACTATTGAGGCAGACTGGGGATGGGCAGGAGGGGGTGTGGGTACACTGGTGGTGAGGATGGGGCACTGGTGGAGGGATGGGTGCTGGTAATACTGTATTACCAAGAACCAATTATGAACATTGTAACTGTATGTTTCACTGTGGTATAATAAAAAATTAAAAAAATAAAGTATCAGAATTAAATAATCAACAAATAAAGATACTCTTCTGATAGACAGTACTTGGATTCCTACAACAAGTTGTATTATCTCAAAATGGCTTATAAAAGTGACTATATCAACAGGGAAAAGTAGAGATACAAAATATAAAAATAATTATTTTCTTCAGTAGTTTCAACAGTAAATTTTTTTTGGTTGTTTTTATGACCTAAAAACTACAAAGGTTTGGCTGAGCAAAACAGACAAAAACTAGTTTGTTTTTCCTTAAAAGTGTTCTCTTCTTATGGTCTTTTAACTATGTCTCCCACCTCCTACCTCAACCTTGACAACCCTTTGTTATACCAGGGCTGGTACACACATTTGTTTGTGTGCTTGCTGGGGGTAACAGATGAGGTTGTACTGCTTGCACACTTGGCTGTGGTGCTCAATGGAAGTGCATACTTTTAGCTGTAGTGTTTGCACACACACTCACCAGCAGTGACATTCTAATTATGGTGCTCACACATGTGCTCTCTGGGGTTGCCCACCTGACCACTACCCACTAATTTTTTTCAGTTGTTGTGCCCAACATACCTGGCCATGGTATGTGTGGGCACAACTGCAGACCACACTCTTGGTTGGAGAACCAGGGGTTTCAAAATATAGAGTTTCTGAGACCCACAGCGGCACCACTCGGCCCACGTGGGGCAGCCCATGGACGGATGGAGGTAAATGGCTCAGTCCCTGGCCAACATAGCTCCTAGGGGCAACAGACACATGGGGTGGTGGCTGCGCCGACGGACTTGGAGCAGGGATCTGGGCTCCTCCCCCCATCCCTCCACCGTTAGGTAGGCAGGCAGGCCCACAGCCATCACAACAAGCAAAGCCTGACAGAACAGATACACAGCTGTGCCTGCGCGGCCACTCTGGGGCCGTGAGACAGACTTAGATAATAATGAAGTATAGGACCAGGTGCTTCCCAGGATTGTGCACATTTATATACTGTAATGATCATTGTAGTTGTAACAAACTGGAGGAGGCTGATGGGGAATGGGGGGAATTGTAGTGTCAGACTAGAACCCACCATGGAATATTCACATAGAGACTTACATCATAAACCTTAAACATCTGTAGGGCAAGCCACAATGTGTAAGAGAAAAGAGAGAGAAATACAAAGACAGAGATAGAGAAAGAGAGAAAGAAAAGGTGCTTTCTATAGCGGCAGACTGGGGGGTGGGTGGGAGGGGGAGTGTGCGGACATTAATGGTGGGAATGGGGCTGGAACACTGTATGTCGGAGACCCAAGTATGAACATTTTTGTAATAGTATATCTCATGGTGCTATAATACAAATTTTTAAAAAGAGAGAGTTTCTGGGGACCAGAGCATATGTACAGTAGGTAGGGCGCTTGCCTTGTATGATACCAACCAATTCCCAATATCCAAGATGGCCCCAAGCACTACCAGGAGTAATTCTTGAGTGTAGAGCCAAGAGTAAGCACTGAGCACTGCACCAGGTGTGGCCCAAAACAAACAAAAACAGAATTGTTAATACTTAACTGGGTTCATGTGGGTGACAACTGGGTGCTTCACTTTGAGGCCTCATGTGTGCACTTAGTTACTACAGAGTCATTGCCGGTTCACCCGTTATCATCTTTGACTCTAAAATTTTCCAAGCACTTATATTATTGAAAGATGAATTTTTAAATCTTAATAACATGTATTCGAATTACACAAATGACAACATCTCTAATGATACTGCATTTTTTTAAAGTATTTTATTATACCACCATGAGATATACAATTACAAAGATATACAATTAAAAAGTTTGTATTTGGGTTTTGGTCATACAGTGTTCCAGCACCCATCCCTCCACCAGTGCCCATCTCCCACCACCAACGTCTCCCCCTCCCCAGCCCGCCTCCATGGCAGGTTCTTTATTTCTTTCCCTTTCTCTCTCTTTCTCTTTTCCTTCCCTTCCAGACTATGGATTACAGAACATACATTAAAGGGTTGTCATGTGCATCTTTTTGCCTGAACTTAATGCTCAGTTCTTGGTTGGTATTAGTACTTTTCGACAATTGTTAGCACACTGTTCCATTTTCTGTCATGATATTGCATTTTTAAAAGAATGTCTTACCCTTTTATTTTTGCACAAGTCATAGCTTTAATTTTCCTAGTTCTGCACAACATTCTTATTACCCTCAGAATACCTAACTTACATGATCACTTTTATTGTCCATTACAACAATAGATTTATTCCAGATGTGAGTGAAATACAAAAACACAAACTAATTTCAGTCCAGCATGCAAATACCCACAAACATGAACAAGCAGCAAACTGAGTTTCCTGCCAGCCACTCACTCGACCTGATGAGCTCTAGCTGCCACAAGCAGTATCTGTTCTGTAGCAAAGATGTGCTGTCGAGTCTGGAGGCAGTGCAGGTCCTGTAATTCACCTTCGCTACGTGTTTAATTACATTCACTTTAGAATATGAAAACCCACTGTAGGTAAAATTTCTTCTAAGTTGCTATGGAAACACAGAGAAATATTTCATTCCTTCTTGGAAGTGCCTGGGAAACTGAAGTACAGGGAAGGTTTCACATTTAACCTAAGTTTTAATTACAGAAAAAATAATCTATAGGTATAGGTGTGTGTGTGTGTTTCACATTTAATCTAAGTTTTAATTATAGAAAAAAGATCTATAGGTGTGTGTGTGTGTGTGTGTGTGTGTGTGTGTGTGTGTATTTTGAAGGAAGCTCCAGGTCTGGATTCAGTATGAATAAAGGCAGAAAACAGTGCCATTAAAGTCTGGAGAACGGAAATTAAACTGTCATGGTAGAAACAGGATTTTGGTGATCAAAATACCTGAAAATTACATCCCCATCCTGGTCTCAGGAGGCCTGTTGGGGAGCACCCTTCCCCCAAAAAATAGATAATATAAATGCATATCATCGGGGCCAGAGCGATAGCCCAGCGGGTAGGGCATTTGCCTTGCACGTGGCTGGCCCATGCCGGCCCGGGATTCGATCCCGGCATCCCATATGGTCCCCGAGCACCACCAGGAGTAATTCCTGAGTGCAGAGCCAGGACAAACCCCTGAGCATTGCCGGGTGTGACCCAAAAGTCAAAAAAATAAATAAATAAATAAATAAAATTAAATGCATATTATCTTACTGCACAGAACTTATGGTTTGCTTCCTGAGAATGGATGCTGTCACTCAGTCACTTCCCAACGTCATACTTCCATGATTTCACTGTTTATCTGCATTCAGTTTGTTCCTGATGGACCTTTCCCCTGTAATAAGGATGGCTGTTATCATAAAAGGCACTGGCAGTGTCTGGTAAAAGATTCCTCCAAGGGTATCTGAGTCCTGGCCCTGAGTGTCCCTCAAAGAGCTCTTTGGGGGCTGGGTGATATTACAGTGGTTAGAGCATTTGCCTTATATGCGGCTGACCTGGGTTTGATCCCCACCATCCCATCTGGTTTCCCGAGCACTGCCAGGATTGATTCCTGAGTGCTGAACCAGGAGTAACCTCTGAGCATCACTAAATGTGACCCAAAGAAAAAAAATAATAATAAAAGTTCTCTGAGCTGCACAAACCACCTCTTCTGACATTATTATTGTTTTATCTATAAGATGTGATGATCTGCATAAAGATTCATTTTATTATAATCGTCCTTTCAGATAGTGAACTATGAGAAAAATTAGTAGCCTAATGTTCTTACTGGTTCAATTTGTCTCACCTGGCATAAAACAAACATCTTAGGGATGTGATAGAAGGGGAGATTTCAGGACCTCACATGGTGAAACACATGGGGACACCCCTGTATCCACAATGTACATCTGAAGAAAGGAGTTCTTAGAGCTAGACAAAGATTTCTTAACTGGGTCCCATATGGACTCCTGTGGGCCTCCAGGAGCTGAAAAATCATATAAATGGAGGGTCATGGCATGAGACTCGGGGAGCAGCTGCTAGGACAGGGGGATCATAGGCAGGATTTAAGGTACATTCTAGGCAGGAGTGGTCAGAAGGGACCATAGTTTAATAAAAGACTAAGAAATCTGCACTAGATGATGTTGAGGAAATAGGAAGAATCTCAGTTTATACAAGAGAGATTCTTGTAATAATAGCCACCCTTATTACAGAAGAAAGTTCCATGGGGAACAAAGTGAAGCACCAGATAAACAGGAGTGAAATCATGGAATTCCGGTTTGTATATCCGGTTTGTACATGATAATTATAGTAGCTAGCCTGCCATTAAAGTTTAGTTAATGTTTAGTTAAATTAGATACAGAAATTTTTATACTTAAGTTATAAAACTTTAAAAATTTACAGTAATATCTGGAGCAATACTACAATGGGGGAAGACATTTGCCTTGCACACAGCCAACACAGTCAACCCTGGTTTGATACCTGCATCCTTTATGTTCCCTGAGGCCTAGAGCCAGGAGCAAGCTCTGAGCATTGCCAGTGT
>JAJIBD010024756.1:0-244086 GCA_021461705.1 Cryptotis parvus
CAAGCATAGGCGTTCACATAAGTGACACTAAAATTGCTATTGCCAAGGTTGCCTCACACTTGAAAGTATCAGGTTTCTATCACATAGAAGGTTTCCTCCAGAGTCCTGCTTAAGTC
The DNA here is from genome assembly GCA_021461705.1 of Cryptotis parvus. Lineage (NCBI taxonomy): Eukaryota > Metazoa > Chordata > Mammalia > Eulipotyphla > Soricidae > Cryptotis > Cryptotis parvus. The sequence continues at coordinate 117 of JAJIBD010024756.1, forward strand.
TGAAATTATACCACCGTGCTTAAGGTCTGAGCTTTCCTGACTGCTGAGTAATTCAATGTATTAGATATGTCAAAAAATGTATGTAATTCTTCATTCATTTTCTGATAAAAAAATCCTCCATAAATAACTTGGTTTGCTCTTCCCCCTCTATATATAGAGTATCTATAATGTTGAAAATCCTTCTGTTTTTCCTCCACTTTTTCCTACTAGACAACATAAAAAGTCAATCCCTGTTATAGGATTTAAAATTTTCAAAGATTAAAATACCTTATTTTTACTGCATGATACCTAATATATCCTCTGTTGTACTAGTGTGCTGTGTAGTAACATCAACCCATACTCTAAGAGTCACCTTGTCATTCTGCAGCAATTGTAGTCAAATGATTGTGTTTATGTATTAGGTTTAAGTAAAACAACAGTTTACTTTTATTTCAGTGCTCTTTTGTAGAGTTCTGTTTGGAAAGTACATAACATTGACTAAAGCATTTGAAGAAATATACTCTGAAGGAAAACTTATTTTTTAACTTTTTAATATATTTTATTTTAGCATCATGAGATAAACAATTACAAAAATGTTCATGTTTGGGTTTCTGCCATACAGTGTTCCAGCACCCATCCCTCCACCATTGCCCATTTCCCACCACCAATGCCCCGATTCCCCTCCCCCCTCCCTAGCCTGCCTCCATGGCAGGCCTCTTTATCTCTTTTCTCTCTTACTCTTTCTCTCTCTTCCTCTCTTCCTTCTCCTATGCATTGTGAATTGTAATATATATATTTAGAGGTTATCATGTGTGTCTTTTTTTTACAGTTTAATTATTTTATTTTTATTAAATATTTTATTATCACTATCTTCCCGTTCATCATCTAATTGCTAGAGTGGGCACCAGTAATATCTCCATATGTCCTGTCTCATGCTAGTAGAACCCAAAGGCATCCACTTGCTCCAGGAACATAAAGAGCCTCAAACCATTATATTAGGTCATGGTAATGACCTAATATAAATGTTACTGGTATTTGGCATATCAAATATAACACGAGCAGCTTGCCAGGCTTGCTGAGGGGTGGCATACTATTGAAGTCACCTCTGAATAAAGCATTTATTGATGAACTGCGAGGCTGCTAGGGGCTGCGCTAGCGGGCTGTGATAGTCTGGTCTGCTGGGTGGAGTTGTGATGAGAGGGAAGTCCGGATGTGGAAGATGGAGGCCCCCATGGAGTCGGTGGGGTGGTCTGGCTAGTTGTGAGGCTCTGCTGGGGTGGCAGGCCAGGGCTAGAACCTGCCATGCCTCCCGGCCCCTCATGAGTGGCTGGGCACAGGGAGAGCAAGTAGCAGCTCTGCCCCATGTCTGAGAGTCTCTGGTTCAGCATACCTGGGCCTGATTTAAAAAAAAAAACTGCTGCAGGGTGGGTGTGGATGATGCGGGCTGTGATAGTCTGCTGTGACAGCCAGGAGTAATTCCTGAGTGCAGAGCCAGGAGTAACCCCTGAGTGCCGCCGGGTGTGACCCCACCCAAAAAAAAAAAGAAAAGAAAAGTGCCATTTCTCTGGCCCCATTTTATTATACCGCTGTGAGATATACAATTACAACGTTGTTCATGTTTAGAGGTTTCGGTCACATAGTGTTCCAGCACCCCCACCCTCCACCAGTGACCATTTCCCACCACCAATGTCCCCAATTCCCTCCCACCTCCCATAGCCTGCCTAAATGACAGGTTCTTTATCTCTTTTCTCTCTCCTCTCTCTCTTTTCTTTCTCTTACACATTATTTGTTGCAATACATACACTTAGAGGCCATCATGTGCATTTTTGCCTGTATATAATGCTCAGTTCTAGGTTGGTATTAACCCTTTCGACACTTATTCACACTTGTTCCCTTCTCTGTCTTACCTAACCTCTGACTCCCACACGTTTGCAGTAATTTCCACATTTGGTAAGACCTCCTGATCCACATTTCACCTGATTTTGGTGTCATGTGTATATATATATATATATATATACACATGACACCAATATATATATATATATATATGTCATGCAAATAAATGCAGTCATTCTATATTTCTCTTTCCTTCTGACTAAATACATGATCCTTTCCATGTCGATTCATTTATAGGCAAATTTCATAACTTCGTTTTTCCTAACAGCTGCATAGTATTCCATTGTGTAGATATACCACAGTTTCTTTCTTCAGTCATTAGTTCTCGAGCATACTGGTTGTTTCCAGGTTCTTGGTATTGTGAATAGTGCTGCTATTCATATAAAAGTGTGGATTGTTTCCACTCTGTGTTTTTGGATTCCCAGGGTATATTCCCAGGAGTGATATGGCTGGATCAAAAGTGAGCTCAATTTCTAGTCTTTGGAGGAATATCCATATTGTTTTCCAGAAAGGTTGTACAAGTCAACATTCCCACCAACAATGTATTAGAGTCCCCTTTTCCCGCAAAGGAGGAAAACTTATCTTAACCTATGGTGTTAAACTTGGTCATAAAATTTTATCTGTTGCAAATATTCATTATGCTACTCTATTCATCTTCAATATGAAGAGTGAAAAAAAACACTGACTCATAATTTAAATATTGTGAATTTTTATATATTCCATGTATTTTCTAATCAAGTTGAAGACTAAATGTTTCAGGCATAATTTTATGACTGTTAACATCTGTGAAAAGAGAAGGCAATTAATGTATGTCAAGGGAATTTATTTATGAGGTGCTAAAACTAATTATATTAAACATATCCTTACTCTATTAACATAATCCATTAGAGAATTTTTTTCTTGCTAAAACCATAATTCTTAATTAAATCTTTAAAAAGGTTTAAGTTAACATTCCTAAATCTTCAAGAATCTGAGTGTATTATCAAAAATAATAAGCAATAAAATAAAATATTGAGACATTTTTATATTGAGTATAAAAACTGACGTCAAGGTACCTATATGTGATAACTATATATTAAAGCATATTACCTATGTAAGGAAATTATTATAATGTATTATATTTAATTAGTTATATTTATCAGCTATGCTTGTATAGTAAAAGACTAAGTTCTAAAATTCCCCTTGCTGAGAACTGCGAAGTTCTTCAAATGTGTTACTAAGACATTGGTGATTTTTGTTTCTGTTGTTAAGAAAGTGCAGAATACTTGTGTACTTAGGTTCCTGACAGTCAAAACACTTCTATTCAGTCCAAAAATATGTCAGCTACATTTGTCTCAAAATTTTGTATTCAGTTGTAACTTGGTTGATAACTAAGTAGGTAATTAAGTTGCTTGATGCTGAATAAGCACACAGAATTGCAGAGATACAGATACACAGATGTAACACAGATATTTAAAATCCATTATGATTTTATACATATCTGTTGTTATATAACACCTATTGTTATTTAACAATATATATCTGTTATATAACAACAGATATGAATATTTGAGAAACTCAGGAAGACATTAAGAATTCATAATCATAGTGATTTTTTAACAATTTAGATAATATTGCAATCAAAATCCTGAAAATATGAATGTAATAGTATAGAAAATACACATCAATTGACATGAAAAGTTTAAAATATTAATCTAAAAGTTTGTGATTAAATAAAATACCTTGAATCTATAACACAAAAATATTTATAAATAAATATGCAATTATGATTTTGTGTTAAACGTTTTTAGGGGCAACAAAGTAGTCTAGTAGGTAGCACTATTATCTTCCATGTGGCTGATCTAAATTCAATCCACTGTAGATCATGGGGTGCCCTGAGCACCATCAGGAGTGACCCCTGAAAACATCCCAGTGTTGCTCAGTACCTTCCCCTATTATTATTTTTAAAGATCCTGTTTTGACTAATTTTTATAATGACTTTTGTTTTACTTTGTGTGTATTATGTTTTGTGCCACTGAGTGTGGCACAAAATATATTAATGTGGCATATATATATATATATGTGTGTGTGTGTGTGTGTGTGGCATATATATGTGGCAGATTTATATATGTGGCATATATGTGGCAGATATATATGTGGCAGATAGATAATATATATGTGGAAGATAATATTAAATTACAAATGAAGAAAAGAAGACAATGATGAAGAAGATGATGACGATGAAGAAGAAGAGGAGGAGGAGGAGGGGAGGAGGAAGAAGAAGAAGAAGGAGAAGAAGATGGAGAAGAAGGAGAAGAAAGGAGACTTTGTACTATGCATAAAACCAAAATTACTGACATCATAAATATCAGTAGGAGCTAGAGAAATAGAACAGTGAAAAAGGTGATTGCCTTGCATACTACTGAGTCAGTTTCACACCCCCAAAATTATTAAAAAATAAAGTGAATTAAATGGAGTATAAGTGGCAATTATAGACCTCATTCCAGAATGAATTGTGGCTCTTTATGTTCCTGGAGCAAGCAGATGCCCTTGGGCTCTACTAGCATGAGACAGGACATATGGAGTTGTTACTGGGGCCCGCTCGAGCAAATCGATGAACAACGGGAAGACAGTGATACAGTGATACAGTGATAAGTGGCAATAGATTATGCATGGAAAATTTCCTACTCTGTTTCTATGAAATATGGAAATATAATTTTAAATGCATTTTATTGAGCTATTGTACCATAGAGTTAGAAGGATTGGGTTTCATGTCACATAATGAAGTGATTGGGCCACAATTTACACAGTCGGGATTTAGTCACACAATGTTCCAACATCCATCTGTCCATCAGTGCATGTTTCCCACCAGCAGTGTGCTCCTTTACCCTCCTGCTACCCCACAATCCCCACCTTATATCCTGTCCCTTCCTTCTTTCTCCCTCTTTCTCTCCTATTGGGTATAATGGTTTGCAGTACAGATACCGAGAGGTTGCCATGTTTGTTCCTTTACTTACTCTGTACACAGTTCTTATACAGTGATCAATTACCACTATCTTTGTTACGGTGGTTCCTTCCCTATTCCAATGCCTCTTCCCCAAGAAATTGAAACAAGCTTCCAACCATGATCCAAAACTCCTAGCCTTTGTACATAAGGTCCTTGAATACTGGCTACATATTGTGTTTTTATATACCATCGATGAGTGAATCATTCTTTGGTTGCCCCACTCCTTATGACTCATTTAACTTAGCATTATACTCTCCATGTCCATCCATTTATAAGCAAATTTCATGATTTCATCTTTCTTAACAGCTGCATTCTATTGTGTAGCTGTATCATAGTTTCTGTAACCAGTTGTCTCTTCTTGGGCACTCAGATTGTCTTCAAAGATGAAATTTTACTGACCAAGCAAGTGGAAACAAAAATAAACAAGTGGAACAACATGAAAAAAAATCTTCAGCACTTCAAAAGTGACCAGAGCACAAAGAAGGCACACATGTTGGGAAAATTATTTACCAAATACCCATCAGATAATGGATTAATATCCAATATATAAGGCACTGGTAGAACTTTACAAGAAAATGATACAACCCCATCAAAAATCGAGGAGAATAAATGAACAGAAGCTTTTTCAAAGAAAAAATACAGATGGCCAAAGGACACATGAAAAATGCTCTAAATCTCTAATCATCAGGAAGATTCAAATCAAAATAACACTGACCTATCATCTCACACCAAAGTGACTGGCACACAACCAAAAGAACAAGAACAACTAGCACTGGAGTAGATGTGGGAAGAAAGGGAATCTCCATTGTTGGTGTGAAAATGAATGTTTCAGACATTTCGGACAATATGATCATTCTTCAAAAAGCTACTAATTGAGCTACCATAGGACCCAGAAATACCACTCTAGAAATGTACCCTGGAACTTCAAAAAAAGACACAGCAGAAACACCATATGCACCATCTGCACTATCTTGTTACGGTGGTTCCTTCTCTATCCCAATGCCTCTTACCCAAGAAATTGAAACAAGCTTCCGACCATGATCCAAAACTCCTAGATGAAATTTTATTTCATCATCTGTACACAATATTTATATTTATTGTAGCACTATTCACAATAGTCAGATACTTTAAATATAATAATTTTATTATAGAAACAGCATATATAGAAATACATATTATAGAAAAATTTCTCACAGAAAAAGCACCATCGCCACATGGCGTCATGACCAAGACGTCTTGGGGAATCAGAGGGAGGGACACTCTGCTCTAGGAATGAACTATCCCCTCCAGGTATACCTGAAGTTCAACTGTAAAGACTTGAGCCACTCTCCTTTGCTCTGCGGTCATGCATTTCTTCACCACTCCATAAATCATACATACAAAAGTATCCTAAGGTATGTCATTACCACACAAAACACTCAGGAAACAATTACGAATTTCAAAGGTCATAATGGTATAGCAATGCAGAAACTCACCCATCTTAGCGAATGAGAAAGCTAGTCCTGCTAATCTAAGTAGTAATAATGATCTATATGAACCCTCTTAGTCTCTGGATCAGGCATTCCTGGGCTTGAAATAGACGGCTGTAGGGTGGGACTCTGATGAGCAGGGCTTGTGATCAGCTCTTCTGCTGGGTGGAGCTCTGACGAGCTGTGGAGTACAGATCTTGAAAATGGCAGCCCTCATGGTGTGGGGTTCCTCTGCCTTCTTGCAAGGCTCTGCCATCCCAGCACAGCTCGTCAGAGCTCCACCCAGCAGAAAGCTGATCACAAGTCCTACTCTTCAGAGTCCCACCCTACAGCAGTCTATTTCAAGCCCAAGTATGCCTGATCCAGAGAATCAGATACATGGGGCAGAGCTGTTATCAGCTCTCCCTATGCCAAGCTGACCATGAGGTGCCCAGGAGGGTAGATGCCCGCTATCCCAGCAGAGCCTTGAAAGAAGCCAGAGGAATCGTCACACCATGAGGGCCACCAATTTCAACATCCAGACTCCACAGCTTGTCAGAGCTCCAACCAGCAGAAAAGCTGATCTTTCCCCACCTCAGTTCATCTATAAATGCATGAGATGAGAGGCTACTACAAGAGTATCCCACCCTCACAGCAGAGCCTGGCAAGCTACCCATGTTGTATTTGATAAGACAGAAACCAGTAACAAGTATAGACCTTATTCCCATGGCCTTAACGAATGGTTTGAGGCTCTTCATGTTCCTGGAGTGAGCAGATGCCCTTGGGTTTCACTAGCATGTGACAGGACATATGGAGATGTTTGAGCAAATCGATGAACAGTGGGAATATAAGTGATATAAATGATGAACCCTCTGATAAGGAATTGAGAATGAAACTGTTAATGATGCATAAGTAGTGCAAAGAAACAACAGAATTCACTATCAAAAGTGCAGGTATGAGAATAGAAATAAGAAAATTGCAAATGAAAATACAAGCAGAATTGATAGATCTGAAAAAATTTGTTGGTAAAATGGAAAACTCACCATAAGATCTCAGCAGCAGAGTAATAGCTGCTGAGAACAGAATCAGTGAGCTCCAGGATAAGGTGCAGAGAATCTCCAGACAACAGTAGAAGATAGGGAAGAGCCTCAAAATAAACCAAGAGATAGGAGAAAATTGGGATAAAGTTAAGAAGAATAACATAAGAATCATTGGGGTCTCATAGGGGCAGTACAAAAACGCAGGTGAAGAAGAAACTGTCAAAAGACACCATAGCTGAGAAGTTCTCAGAGCTGAAGAGTGCAAGTACACAGATCCAGGAAGCATGAGTTTACCAACTAAAAATATCCAAGAAAATATAGCTCAAGAGTTTCTAACCATAATGATGGAAACCATAAACAGAGATAGTATACCTATAGCACCAAGAGCAGAGAAGCAAATTGCTTATGAATGAGAAAACTTAAGATTCACAGCAGGGGCTAGAGAAATAGTACAGCTGGTAAGGCATTTGCCTTGCATGAGGCTGACCCAGATTTGATCTCATATGTTCCCCAAGCACCACCAGGAGTAATTTCTGAGTGCAGGAGTAGCCCAAAAAAAAAAAGATTCTTAGCATACTTATCAGATGAAACACTCCACATCCAAAGACAGTGATGGGATATAGTTAAAAAGAAAAAACTCAATGAAATGAAAGCCTCTCCAAGAATACTTTACCCTGCCAGCAAGATTCTCTTTCAGATTTGAAGGAAAAATACATAACTTCACAGACAAACAACTCAGGAACTTAACAGACTCAAAACCATTGTTACAACAGTAACTAAGTGGGCTACTTTAAGGTATGCAAACCCCCCAAGAAGAAAGCAAACTCTTACATAATGATGGCATAAATGCCTAACACTATAATCTCTCTCAATGTCAGTGGATTAAATGCACCAATAAAGAGACACTGTGTGACAGGATGTAGTATAAAATTGAGCCTAACACTCTGCTGTTTACAAGAAATACATTTGAGCAATCAAAGCAAACACTAAAAACCTTTGACCCTAAGTTAAGGGCTAGAAAACAGTTTGTCACACAAATAACCCTCTCAAAAAGGCAGGGGTAGCCATACTAGTTATCAGACAACATAGACTTCAAACTGAAGAAGGTTATAATAGGCAGGGAAAGTCTTTTCTTAACAATCAATATATCATTAAGAAATGACGTCAATGGGATCTGTATGTCAGGAAGAATCCACACTCCTAAATGTTAACAAACCTTGTGAGGGACCAACAAAATACATTACAAAATTTGCTGATAGAATTGAAGAGACATTGATAGCAACACAATCACTTGTATTACTTGTATCTCTTATCTTCCCATTGTTTGTTGATTTGCTCAAGCAGGCACCAATAATATCTCCATATGTTCTGTCATGTGCTTGTGTAGTCAAGGGCATCTGCTTGTTCCAGGAACATGAAGAGCCTCAGAGCATTCCTTCAGGTTACGGGAATGCAGTCTATAATTGTTACTAGTTTTTGGCAAATTAAATACGACATGGGTAGCTTGCCAGGCTCTGCCATGTGGGTGGTACACTCTCAGTAGTAGGATCTCATCTCATGCATTTACTGATAAACTGCAATGGGAAGTGACCAGCTTTCCTCTTGCGTGGAGCTTTGATGAGCTGTGGAGTCTGATGTTGAAAATGGCAGCCCTCATGATGTGCGGTTTCCTCTGGCTTCTTGCGAGGCTCTATTGGGATGGCTGGCCAGGACTAGAATTTGCCTTCCTTCCCAGGCACCTCATGATCAACTGAGCACTGGGAGAGCCAGCAGCAGCTCTGCCCGGTGTGTCTGAGTCCATAGCAACACAATAGTAGTTGGATATTTCAATACCACTTTGTAACCTAAACATAGATCAACCAGACTAAACCATAGCAAGGAAATACTTTATCTGAAGGAAAAAATGTAAGAGAGGGTGTTCGTAGATATACATATAGAACTTTTCATCCCCCAAAAGCTGAATGTACATTTTTCTCCAGTGCGTTCTCGAGATAGACCACATGCTGGTTTAAAACATACCCCATAACATTAAGGAGATGGAAATTATATCAACTGCCTTTTCAGTTCATGATGCAATGGTAATAGATATAAACCATACACATAAAGGGGGAATATAATCAAATATATAGAAGTTAAATATTTCTAAATTAAATACTTTCTACTGAACAACTAGTGTTTAAAGAGGAAATCAAAAGATTGCTGAAAGGAAATGAGTATGCGTTATCAGAACTTGAGGGACACAGCTGAAGCAGTATAAGATGAAAGTTTATAGCTCTGCAAGCATTGATCAGGAAGCAATAAGGGCCCACATAAATAAACTATCCTCACAGCTTAAGATATAGGAAAATCAGCAACAAAAGAAGCTCAAAACAGGTAGGAGGAATGAAATAATAAAAATTAGAGCAGAAATCAGTGAGTTGGAATCCAAAATAAATTTTCAAAAGACCAATGAAACCAATCACTGGTTCTTTGAGAAAATAATCAAGTTGTACAAAGCTTTAGCAAGACTCAAAAAGAAACAGAGAGAACTGTTTCCATAAATAAACTGAATCAAAAAATGAAATGGGGGACGTCACAAGAAAAATTATTGAAATTCAGAAGATCATCAGAAGTTACTTTGAGAACCTTTATGCCATGAAACAAGAGAACATGAATAAATGGTTAAATCCTGGATTTTCATAACCTCTCAAGGCCAAATCAAGCTCGTTTGGAGTAAATGAAGAGAATTAGGGTTCACTTTCGAATGTGGGGAGAGGCCACGCTGGCTAGACTTGGAGAAGGGATTTGAGCTTCTCCACCTTTTTTTTTAAGTATTTTATTATACCACCGTGAGATATACAAATAAAAAGATATACAATTAAAAAGTTCATGTTTGGGTTTTGGTCATACAGTGTTTCAGCACCCGTCCCTCCACCAGTGCCCATTTCCCACCACCAACATCCCTGGTTCCCTCCCCCTTCCCCAGCCCTGCTCCATGGCAGGTTCTTTATTTCTTTCCCTTTCTCTCTCTTTCTCTTTTCCTTCCCTTCCAGACTATGGATTACAAAACATACATTAAAAGGTTGTCATGTGTATCCTTTTGCCTCTACTTAATGCTCAGTTCTAGGTTGGCATTAGTACCCTCGACTATTATTAGCACCCTGTTTCATTTTCTGTCTTACCTAAACTCTGACTCCCACACGTTTGTGATAATTTCCACCTTTGACAAGACCTCCTGATATATGTTTCACTTGACCTTGGATATTGGTATCATAATATGTACATATATATTTATGTCATGCAAATAAATGCAGTCATTTTGTATCTGTCTCTCTCCTTCTGGCTAATTTCGCTCAACATAATCTTCTCATGTCCATCCATTTATAGGCAAATTTTATGACTTCATTTTTCCTAACAGCTGCATAGTATTCCATTGTGTAGATGTACCAAAGCTTTTTATCCAGTCATCGATTTTCGGGCACTCTGGTTGCTTCCAGATTCTGGCTATTGTGAATAATGCTGCTATGAACATAAAAGTAGGGATGGTGTTTCCGCTGCGTATTTTTGGTTTCCCAGAGTAGATTCCCAGGAGTGGTACGCCTTTTCCTCCACCTCCAGGCAGCTACCCCAGAAGAGAGTCACACCAGACCCACAGCTCCATCGACAACCCGGAAGAGATCCAGACCCAACCACTCCAGACCCACAGCCGTGCCCTCAGCCTATGTGGAAGCAACCCATGGAGCTGGTCTCCAAAGAGGCGGTAAGGGGTCGGCCAGCCCCTGGCGGAGTCCAACATTGCTCCAAGGGTTCACTCACATGTGCAAGGGAGAGGCCACTCTGGCCGGACTTGGAGCCGGGATTTGGGCTCCTCTGCCCTTTCCTCCACCTCCATGCCAGCTACCCTGGAAGAGAATCATGCCAGACCCACAGCTCCATAGTGTGAGGCCTCTCTGAGGTCACTCGTAGTCTTAAATAGTACTAGATGTCAGGACCAGGTCCTTCCCAAAATCTTTCACATTTATACACTTATACAGTACTCAACAGGTTTTAGCCGAAACCCGTCATCCCAGTAAGCCTAACAAGAAGGCAGAGCAAACCACCCCCATAGCATGAGGTTAGTCATTCTCAACATCCAGGCTCCACAGTTCCTCAAAACTCTACCCAAGAAAACCTGATCTTTCCCCTTTAAGTTTCCTCAGTAAATGCTCAAAATGAGAGCCTTCTACTGAGAGTATAACACCCACACGGCAGAGCCTGGCAAGCTACCTGTGTTTTATTTGATATGCCAAAAACCAATTACAATTATAGACCTCACTCCCATGACCTGAAGTAATAATTTGAGGAATAGTTTGAGGAATAGTATACCACCTACATGGCAGAGCCTAGCAAGCTACCTGTGTTTTATTTGATATGACAAAAACCAGTAACAATTATAAACCTCATTCCCATGACCTGAAGGAATAGTTTGAGGCTCTTCCTGTCCCTAGAGCAAGCAGATGCCCTTGGGCTACACTTGCTTGGGACAGGATGTATGGAGATGTTACTGGTGCCCACTTGGGGAAATCGATGAATAATGGGAAGACAAGTGATACAAGTGATACAAGTGATGATTGTCCAGAAAACTAAAATGGTAATCAAAGACTTTCCCCTAAACAAACCGGATGGATTCACTAGTCAATTCTTTCAACATAATGCCAATCCTTTTCAAGGAAAAGGACATAATCCCAATCCTTTTCAAGGAAAATTTTTTCAGGAAAATGAGGAAACAGGCATATATCATCCTGATGCCCTAATCAAATAGACATACAGCAAAAAAATGAAAACTACAGACAGATATCCCTGATAAATATAGGTGTAAAGATTCTCAACAAAGTACTAACAAAGAACTAACAAAGACTCAGAGACATGGGGGGCAGAGCTGCTACTGGCTCTCCCTGTGACCAGCTGCTCATGAGGAACCCAGGAGGGATGGTGGGTTCTAGCCCTGACCTGCCACCCCAGCAGAGCCTCACAACAAGCCAGACAACCTCCCACTCCATGAGGGCCTCCATTTTCCACATCCAGACTTCCCCCTCATCAGAACCCCACCCAGCAGACCAGCCTATCACAGCCTGGCTTGCACAGTGGCCGAAGCGGTTCATCAATAAATGATGGATTTTGAGATGACTACAAGAATATGCTACCCTCACGGCAGAGCCTGGCAAGCTACCCGTGTCGTATTTGATATGCCAAATACCAGTAACTCTTATAGACCTCATTCCCATGACCTGATGGAATGGTTTGAAACTCTTTATGCTCCTGGAGCAAGCAGGTGCCCTTGGACTCTACTTGCATGAGACAAGTCATATGGAGATGTTACTGGTGTCCGCTAGAGCAAATCAATGATAAATGGGAAGACAGTGATACAGTGATACTAACAAATAGAATCCAACAATTCATCAAAAAGATAGTATACCATGACCTAGTAGAATTTGTCCCAGGCATAAGAAGATGGTTTAACATTCACAAGTCAATCAACATAATACATCTTATCAATAAAAGAAATGACAAAAAACATACTATCATATCAATAGATACATAGCAAACATTTGAAAAGATCAAGCACTCATTCATGATAAAACTCCCAACAAATGGAAGTCGAAGGAGCCTTCCTTAATATAGTCAAAGCAATCTCTCACAGGCTGACAGTAAGAATTATTCTCAATGGGGGAAAAATAAAGGATTTCCCACTGAGATAAGGAACCAGACAAGGTTGCCTACTCTTGCCACTTTTATTCGATATAATTTTGTAAGTTCTTGCCACAGCAGTTAAACAAGGAAAAATAACAAGGGCATACAGATAGAAAAGTAAGAAGTCACACTTTCTCTATTTGCAAATGACACGACATGATGACATCATACTGCACTTAAAAAATCCCATCGAGTCTAGCAAAAAAGCTACTATAAATAATACCATTGTATAATAAAGTGTCAGGTTAAAAATCAATACCCAAAAGTCCATGGCTTACCTATATACAAATGATGAAACTGAGTGGAAGGATATTCAAGAAACAATTTGATTCACAACTGTACTCAGAAAATCAGTAACCACAGAATTAGTTTAACCAAAGTGGTAAAGTACCTGTATAAACAAAACACTATTTCAAGAAATAAAAGAGTAGATGATTAAATTGGAAACACCTCTCCTGCTCATGCCTTGGGAGTATCAGCATTTTCAAACTTGCAATACTCTCCAACATGATACAGATTCAATGCAGTGCCTATAAGGATAACCATGATATATTTCAAAGAAATAGTCAACTGCTTCTGAAATTAATATGAATAGCAGGTCCCCAAGTATAACTAAACAAACCTTGGAAAATAAAATGAGAGGCATCACCTTTCTCAAGTTCAAAATGTACTGCAAGGAATTAGAAATAAAAACAGTATGGTTTTGGAATAAAGACAGACAAACATAACAATGTCAAATATGCAACCAATGAACCTCAAATATATGGCACTTAATCTTGAAAAGGGAGCAAGAAAGATGAAGTGAAACAAAGGAACATTTCACAAATGGTGCTGCAAAAAATCGAACAGCTAAACGCTAAATAAATAAATAAATAAATAAATAGGCTCAAGGATGAGATAACATTAGAATTATAACTATAAAGAACAGAAGAAATAAAATTAGGTTTCAAAATATAAAATCTATTATGTGACCTAGTTGCCTTAGTTTTAACTGAACTAAATGAAGAATATTATATACTGTAAATCATTAAGTGGAAGAATCTGTATTCTGACTGGGAGAGATTATTTTATATGTTGTGCAAATACATATAAAATTATTCCAAGTATAAATATATGTTTTAAAATTTCCTAGTTGCAAAAACGTTTTCATTATAAAAGAGGTAAGAACAACGTAAAAATAGTCAAATATACATAAAAGATGAGAATTAATTAGTGAACCTTGTGTATCTATCTAGTACCTTCAGTATTTTACAGTTCTTGGACGTTCTTGTTTTATCTACTCCTACTTCCCCTTTCTTCAATTCTAATTATTTTGAAAAAGTCATCATTTTATCCATAGTTATTTCAGTATGTGACTCTAATTAACAGTTGGGTAATTTTTAATATGGTAAATGTACAAAATGTAACACGGGACTTAATATCAGTCACATTAAATGTGTGTCCACAAAATAAATAAATAAATAAATAAATAAATAAATAAATAAATAGATGGACATGGAAAGTATCATGCTAATTGAAATTAGTAAAAGTAGAGGAACAGACATAGAATGACTGCACTCAGTGTGGGGACACTAAAAAAATAAACAAGCATGAGATCAAACCCAAGGAGTGTAGAAACAAGGACCAGGAGGAGAGGTCCTTAGTAAGAAGTCTGCCTCATGTGCTGGTGGCTAAGATATCTGGGATACAGAAGGAACGATTCTGACAAACATAGTTGGAAATGATCACTCTTACAAATTTTATGCTGAAAATAGGTAAAGAAACGAACATGATAACCTCTCAGTATCTGCATTGAAAACCATAATGTGCAAAAGGAGTGAAAGAGAGAAGGACTGTGCCTGTCAGACAGATGAGGTGTGGAGAAGGATACTAGATGGAAACTGGTAACATTCGTGGTGGGAACTGTATGTTGGTAGAAGGATCGTTGTTAGAACATTGTTTGCCTAAAACCCGACATGGACAGTTCTGTAGCTGTGTTTCTCAGAGTTATTCAATAGTAGAAAAGAAAAGAAAAGATGAGAAAAGAAAAGAAAAGAAATGAAAAAAGAACAGAAGAAAAGAAAAGAAAAGATGAGAAAAGAAAAGAGAAAAGAAAAGAAAAGACGAGAAAAGAAAAGAAAAGAAAAAGAAAAGAGAACAGAAAAGAAAAGAAAACAAAAGAGAAGAAAAAAGGATGGGTACAAAAATAACAAAACAAAATAAAGAAACAGATTAGTGCACATTTTCATTGAAATTCTTCCTCAGAACATGATTTATAAAGATTGAAATACACAAAAATTCTCGAGAGCACATATGATGATCTCAGTATTGAATGTGCTAGTCTAAACCCCCCAAATCCAGTTTCTCTAGTTTGTTGAAAACTTAACACTCTAGAGATTTCTAGAAATTCATTTTTTTCAGAGATGTAATTTATCTATTATTTTCTTTAGGCTTATTAATTTCCCAGATGTTCTTTTAGAGTGGCAAGTTTCAGTCAGTAAAAATTCTTTGAGGTCATTGAAAAAATGTTGAACCATTGAAAACAACTTAAAAATCAGATCAGGGGAGAACAAAACATCAGAGACGTGGAGCTGGAGATAGAACAGTGCACAGACATTTTCCTTGCATGTGGCAGACCTGGGCTCAGTTCCTAGCATCCTGTTTGTTGCCCCAAGCTCACTATCTATCACGATCACTATCCTCCCATTGATCATCTATTTGCTAGAGCGGGCATCAGTAATATCTCCATATGTCCTGTCTCATGCAAGTAGAGCCCAAGGGCATCTATTCGCTCCAGGAACATAAAGAGCATCAAACCATTATATTAGGTCATGGGAATGAACTAATATAATTATTACTGGTATTTGGCATATCAAATAAAACAGGACAGCTTGCCAGGCTTGCCATGCAGGTGGAATAGCCTTGTATTCACCTCTAAATATAGCATTTATAGATGAACCGTGCAGCCACTTGCAGTCACGCGAGAAGGGCTGTGATAAGATAAATTCCTGAGCACAGAACCATGGATAACAGCTGAGCATCACCAGGTGTAGCCCAAAAACAACAACAGTTCAACAAAAATATCAAAATATTTACAGAACAATTGTAAATGGAAAAACATATATCCTAATTAGGGTCCCAGAAGGGCTAGAAAGAGAAAACTTGAAAAAAAGTTTTCATAGAAACAATTATAGGCAATGATTTCCCCATCCTGAGGATTGATTCACAATTGTATATAGGGGAGGCCTAAAAAATTCCAAATAAAATCAACCTAAGCAGAAAATCACCAAGACATGCTGTATTAAAACATCAGGAACTAAAGATTAAAAATTAATCCTAAAACAGCAAGAGAAAACCAAACTTATTACGAAGGAGCTCTTTGAATTTATTTTTCAATAAAACCTAAGAGCGAGCTAAATGAGGATATTACAATATAGTCAGCACACTGAAAATTGGTATAAAATGGGCCATAGAAACAGTAACGGTTTATTCAGCTAGGAATCATTTAAGTTTAGAAATAAAAGTTCACTGGCAAACAATAGCTAAAATTCATGGATACAGCACAAAAATGCACTGACTTTTTTTAAATAAAAGGTAAATAAAAGGTGAAAAAAGAAATATTACACCAGTATAAATAATTCACAAAACTGGAAATATTTTATTGAGTAATTTAATTTAATGTCAGCATCCCACATTCACCAAACAAAAGACAGAGTAGTTGTATAAATAGGAAATTAAACTCAACATTTCACAACTTAAAAGAAACATTTCAAACCACTTTAATAAACATAAGCCCAAAATAAAAGACTAGAAATACATCTTACAAAAATTTTTCTCTTAAGTTGTCGACAGCCATTCGTTTATTAGATAAAAAAGACATCAAATTAAAATATAAAAATATTTATCATTGCTATATAATAATAAAAAGACCCAAGAGATCATTCAGGGTACTTGCATGAAGCCCTATTTCAAACCTCTGGCACTGTATAGGGTTCACTAGAGTACTTTCAGGAACAAGCTCTTGAGCACAAAGCCAGGGCTAAGTATTGAGCACAGACAAGTGTGGCCATAGTTAAGAAAGTATAGATCAAAACAACTTAACACTTATCAATATGTATGCAAAAAGCAGGAGAGCATCAAATTTGTAAAGCATCTACTCTCATGTCAGAAGGAACATGTTTCCAGCACCATGATCGTACTAGGAAATTTCAGTGTCACACTCACCACTAGAAGTATGAACTAGTTAATCTGGAAGAAAACAGTGGTATAAAGGAACCAATAGATCAGTGGGATGATAAGCATTTACACAGCTCTCCACATGCCGATATCTGCCTACACATTCTTTGTCAGTGCATGTTGATTGTACTCTATGATTTATCATATGCTGGGTCTCAAATAAAATTTATTAAAATCAAGAACATAGTATACTTTCAAGTTACAGTATTTTGATTATGGATTTTAACCATGAACAGACAACTGTGAAAAATTCAAACTCTTGGAATGCTGACTGTACTCTATGATTTATCATATGCTGGGTCTCAAAGAAAATTTATTAAAATCAAGAACAAAGTATACTTTCAAGTTACAGTATTTTGATTATGAATTTTAACCATGAACAGATAACTGTGAAAAATTCAAACTCTTGGAAACTAAGCAACACACTTCTAAACAAGTGCTAGGTCAAGAGTAAATCAAAGAATAAATAAAAAATATTTCTGGAGGGAGAGAGAGAGAGAGAGAGAGAGAGAGAGAGAGAGAGTCTTTGCATGCAGTTGTCCTGGGTTCCGTCCTGTGAAACTTGGAGGTTCACTGAACCTAGCACCATTTTAGGTGACTTCAAAATGAAAATGTCTGCATACAAATGAAAATGTTTATTTTCTAAATAAGATAAAACTAGGACTTAGAAGGAAATTCATAGCACTAGAGTTTTCATTAGGGCATAAGAATAGTTGAGGAATATAATAGTTGCAAGAATAAGACAAGTGACCTAGCCTGAAACTCAAGAAACTGGTAAAATAACAAAGAGAACCCAAAATTATCAGAAGGAAATTAAAACTTTGAGCATAAATAAATGCTGTAAATATAATATAATTAATATAATGAAAAACAACACAAAACTAATAAAGAGTTGTATTTCTTTTAAGAATCAGCATAATTGGCAAACCCTCAGGAGACAAAGAAATTAAAGAGAGAAATCCCTATAAATGGTATAAAAATGAAACAGGAGTAAATACAACAGAGAACTCAGAAATGCAACAAGTCACGTGAGACTATTATGAACAACTTTATGTCATAACACTGAAAAATCTGGAAGAAATATCTGAATTTCTAGAGTCCTCTGATGTCCAGAATAATTCAGGAAAAAGAAGAAAACACTGATAAAATGATTACTTTCTAGGAGACTGAGACAACAATAAAATACCTGACCAGTTACAAAAGCTCAGAGCCAGATAAATTCATAAGGAAATTCTCCCAGACATTCAACAAGGATATACAGCTTTTTAAGCTCTTTAAGAAAGTAATGAAATTTGAATCTTCCTGAAGAGTTCCTATGAAATTAAAATAGCTTCAGGAGTCAGATATTAGGTAAGACAGAGAAGGGACCAGTGTGATAATAGTATTTGGAAATGATAATACCAGCCTAGAACTGAGCATTGAATAAATGCAAAGGGATATTCATGATAATCTCTAAATATATTTATTGCAAGCCACAATGTGTAAGAGAAGGAAGAGAAAAAAGAGAGTGTGTGAAATATATACAGAGAGAGAATTAGAGATAGAGAGATAGAGAGAGAGAGAAGAGACAAAGTGCCTGTCATAGAGGCAGACTAAGGGTTGGGGTAGGTAATCATAGGACATTGGTGGTGGGAAATGGGCACTGGTGGAGGAATGGGTGCAGGAACACTGTGTGACTGAAACGTAATCATGAAAAGTTTTGTAATTGCATATCTCTTGTCGGTATAATTAAAAAAATAAATTAGCCTTGATACCAAAGCTGAAAGGGACATTACTGAAAACTAAAATTTCAGAATAATACTCATTGATGCAAATATTGTCCAAAATACCCAATTGTCGGGAAGCCGCGGGGTCCCCCAACAGTGCCGGGAAGCGAGTTCCCTTCTACCTCCAAAGTTAGTGGGGAATGGATGAAGACTCAGGAATCCGATGCAGTTTTAAAAGGGCTTTACTATCACAGGTTCCAATATACAATCCAAAAGCAGGGAAAACCTCCAGACTCTGGGTTCCCAGCTAGGCCCCAGCCAGGTGTAGGCCAAGATGGCTGCCACCACGTGTTGAGGCCCAACAGAGAATGGAGAGGACAGAGAAGCAAAGTGCCAAGGGAAGCCGAAATGGCAAAAGGGGCAAAAAAGAGAGAGCTTCTTTATTCTTACAGCTTATTTTATAGCTAGGAATCCCCCAAGCTCCCCAGCCCAGTCCATTCTGGGCTGGGCTATCTAGAGATGAAAACAGGAAAATAGCTCTATAGAAATGTAGCAACTTCAGGAGGCCATATGGCTGTTTAAAAGGACCCAAAGCTAATTCAAAGCCTCATAGCAGAGCTGGGAGAAGCTATAAGCTAAATGTAACTTCCCCTGGCAGGAAGGATCAAATGCCCTCAGGTAATTTCTCCCAGCACTTCACCTAATGTCTTGAGCCAATATCTGCCTGGAATTGCCTTTATAGGGTAGAGAAGGGGGTTTCTGAGATGGCATGTCTCTGTACCAAAGACTAATACTAATGCCAGTTAAATATTTCTCCAAGCCTTCACAAGAGTCTCGTCTACTTTATGGTAATTTTGTATTTTAGTTGCCTTTGAGTTATCAGGGAGCCATGCTTGCTTGCTTGGGGGCAAACAGCATTTCTCTCTGGTCTAATTACTTAAAGATCCAATGGCCAGGCAAATATGCTGGTAAGATCTAGCTAGTCACACGATTATTATGGTAGCATGAGAGAATATTTATACCAGCCAGTACAGAATACATGGTCAGATAAGACTGCCACATTCAGACTACGCCCCTATCTATGAAGTGACCTGCAGGAGGAAATCCAGGGCAGATGTAGAGGCCTAGGCTTTTAGGTGTCCTGCAACACCCAATGAATATAATAAAAAAGAATACATTAAAGGCATCATACACCCCATCATGTAAAATCTATCTCAGGTATCATTAATAATATATAAAAGAAAATTATATTAGATGTTAGAAAAAGTAATTTCACATGGAATTTTGCAAATCCTAACTAATATGGAGGCAATTAGAGTTGAAATTTTATTAAAGCATTAACCTATACAATTCCAATTTTATGTTATCCATCAATGATATTTAAACATCATTTGACTTGCATAATTTCTTAAATCATTTTTATTTTCTTATATTTATTTTTGAGGCAATATTTTACTTATATGCAAATTATAAATAGCTCACTGAAATGTGACTGCTGTAGTCCCTGACACAAAAGTCAATTTGACGCATTTTCATTTTGTGTGTTATAAATACCCTCATATCTGGAAGTAATGCCAGATTTCTGAGAGACATTTTATAAACAAAATTCACATTTCTCAATGACTTCTAATCACTTCACTTGTATCACTTGTCTTCCCGTTCATCATTGACTTGCTCGAGCGAGCACCAGTAACATCTCCATATGTCCTGTCTCATGCTAGTAGAGCCCAAGGGCATCTGCTTGCTAGAGGAACATAAGGAGCCTCAAACCATTTCATCAGGTCATGGGAATGAGGTCTATAATTGTTACTGGTATCTGGCATATCAAATACAACACGGGTAGCTTGCAGGCTCTGCTGTGCGGCTGGGATAATCTTACAGTCACCTCTGATCTCCAGCATTTATTGATGAATAGCTCCACAAGCCGGGCTATATTCAGCTCTTTTGCTGGGTGGAGTTCTGACGAGAGGGGAGCCCAGATGTGGAAAATGGCAGCCCTCATGGAATGGGGGTTCGTCTGGCTTCCTGCAAGGCTTTGCTGTGGTGGCGGGCCAGGACTAGAACCCGCCATCCCTCCCGGGCACCTCGTGATCGGCTGGGCACAGGGAGAACCAGTAGTAGCTCTGGCCCATGTCTGTGAGTCTCTGGATCAGCATATCTGAGCAGGACATGGAAACCCAGAACCCAAATTCCAATGACAAGGCTTGAGTCTTTGGGCTCAATCACCAGAAAAGAAAAAAAGAACCTCATGGTCTCTAACACAATTTTTTTTTTCTTTCTGGGTCATACCCAGTAATGCTCAGGGGGTTACTCCTGGCTCTGCGCTCATGAATTACTCCTGGCACTGCTTGGTGTCCATATGGGATGCCGGGATCGAACCCGGGTCAGCCGCATGCAAGGCAAACACCCTACCCACAGTACTACAGCTCCGGACCCCAACTTTATTTTTTAATTTAGTTTTGTTTCTGGGTCACACCTGGCAGTACCTGGGAAACATTGTTTGGTGCTAGGAGCTGACTGGAACAAGTCGTCCTTATCTGCGACACTTGATTTAGCATTTCTATTCCTGGGAATTTATCCCCAGGAATTAACTGCATAGATAAAAACCAAAGTATAAATGAAATTATAAACTAAAAGTTATCTACAAAAAGCAAAAAAAGTGGAAATACCCTAAAATGTAGCATTGGGGGACTATTTTAATCTCATGACCTCAACAGAATGATGCAATCATTAAAATCTGCAGGCTGAGGGTGTAGTTTAGTAGTGCGCAGGCTTTTCATGTATGACTGACAACCCCCACAAAACAATCTCTGCAAAAACAATAAGAACACACCAAAAAATATGTTTTTAGTGAAGAGTAACAGTTTCACTAGAGAAATATGATGGACGACGAGAAGCAGAGGAATAAGGAAAAAGCCTAAATTTTTGCTTTACAAAACATGAAATATTTAAGGACATCTGACTTGTTATAAATGTAAGAGTGCAAAGTGAAAAGAGTGCAGTGAAAAGGAGACAGAGCTGACTTCTGCCTCTCCCCTTTACAGCCTGGCTGACCGTGGACTACGCCTAAGTCTGAAGTTCAAACCATTAATCTCTTGTAGCTCCAAGGATGGAAGAGCAGCTAGGCTCCTCTCTTGGGGCTTTCAACGCCTCTCAAAACGTTAAGCAGGCCCCAGCGACTGCTTCTGAAATACATTTTGAAAAACCTTCTCTATAAGGCTGGAGAGGTAGTACAGCAGTTAGATCACCCACCTTGTACACAGCTGACCCGGTTCAATCCCCAGCACCCCATATGGTCACTAGAGCACACCATGAGTGATCCCTGGCTTGGGTGTAAGCCCTGAGCACTGCTGTGTGTGATCCAAAAAACAAGCAAACAAATTAGAGGAGATTTACCTTCCTCTACATGTGGAAGGTAAAATGACTTCTAATGTAATTTGAAAATATTTATCATATATTGCTAATTTTACAGGCATTAAAAATAACTTTTCCTGACATAAGACATATTATGAATTAATAAAAAGGCTGTCATTCACCTGGAAACACTTCATGCTCAAATTAAGTTTTTATCTAATTATTGCTGTATGTAAACAGAAATTTTACAAGGAAAAACTCAATTTAACTTCACTGTCTCTATTCATAATTTTTTATGATTTTCGTCACAATTTTACTCATGTCTTCTGCTCCATAAATGTTTTGTTTGCATAAACAAAGATTTCCAGAGATTCAATTATACAAAAAAAAACTCTGAATTACTGCTAAGACTCATGTATCCATATTTTGTAGTTCACAAATTTATCATTATTAAGAAGGATGGTTGAGAGAAAAAGACATTGCATTGAACAGAAATTTTAGTCCTAATCTGGAATTTTCCAATTTTCAGTTCAGAGAGCATGAAATGGCAAGCTATCTCATTCAAAATAATAAGCCAAAGAACCACAGCTGTGTGTCTTACAATCCACATAAAAGTGTGTCAGCTAATCCTGAGACTAGAAGTCTCAGGATAAGGGTGTAAACAAGTTTGGTTTCTGGAAGAATTTTCTCCTGAAAACAGTAAATTAGTTAAACAAGAATTTAACCATCTGAAACTGTTGATTCCTCTTGTTTCCACTGTGTCGATTCAGTCAGTTTTCTGGTGTATTATTACAAGAGCACTAACACTTTTCATGCAGACTTCGCTTACAAGACCTAATTATCTTTCACAGGCTTTATGTTCAAATACCGTGATATTGAATTAGAGTTTAAAGATGTCAATGTGAGCAATACACCTTCAGTTCTCTGCAGAGCATAACTCAATTTCAGTTAATGGCAAAGAACAATGGTGGAAAAACATGGACATTTTCATGATTTAGTGCTTACTTGACTCTTATTCTTATGAAAAAAGTTTGTCATCAATATATTATTTATTAGAATATTTAGGAAAAAAAATGTTATACTGTTATAGTTCCCATTTCAAAATTTCAAAACATATATGTTAGCTTTTTTACTCTTATCACTCACAACACTTTAATATAGGTTTATGGTAAATTATGAGAGTAAGGGTTTAAAGGGTCCTTAAAGAAACACCAGGAGTTAGAGAGAGAAACTGTGCTATCTTAAGCTTCATTTAGAATTTTTCCATTTTGCTTTTATCACAAAAAACAAAGCAAACAATATTTTGCTTTATTAAACAATTTTCGAAATACAACTTTGTTGGTATTTCTTATTTTCAACATGAATTGACAGCTATGTCTGTAATAGTAATTTATAGGGTGTATTCCATTGTGAACTTTATTCACACAGAAAAACATGCGCCCATTAACACTCAACTAAAATATTCATGAATCTAACATAAACTAAAATTTATGTTTGTATTCATTTTGTGAAAACAAATTATTTTATTAATACTAAGTACTGTGAGTCTCTCATCACAGACTCACAGACATGGGGGCACAGCTGCTACTGGCTCTCCGTGTGCCCAGCCGCTCATAGGTGCCCAGAAGATATGGTGTGTTCTAGCCCAGGCCCGCCACCCCAGCAGAGCCTGGCAACAAGCCAGACAACCCCCCACTCCATGAGGGCCTCCATTTTCCACATCCGGATTTCCCCCTCGTCAGAACTCCACCCAGCAGACCAGCCTATCACAGCCCAGCTCATTGAGATCCACCCTGCAGCAGTCTTTTTTTAAATCTGGCCCAGGTATGCTGATCCAGAGACTCACAGACATGGGACAGAGCTGCTACTTGCTCTCCCTGTGCCCAGCCGCTCATGAGGCACCTGGGAGAGATGTCAGGTTCTAGCCCTGGTCCGCCACCCCAGCAGAGCCTCGCAATAAGCCAGACGAACCCCCACTAAATGAGGGCCTCCATTTTCCACATCCATACTTCCCCTCGTCAGAACTACACCTAGCAGACCAGCCTAGCAGCCGCAAGCAGTCGTGCGGTTCATCAATATATGATGGATTTAGAGGTGACTACAAGAGTATGCTACCTGCACGGCAGAGCTTGGCAAGCAACCCGTGTCGTATTTTATATGCCAAAGACTGTTAACAATTATAGACCTCATTCCCATAACCTGATGGAATGGTTTGAGGCTCTTTATTTCCTGGAGCAAGCAGGTGCCCTTGGGCTCTACTCACATGAGACAGGATATACGGAGATGTTACTGGTGCCCGCTAGAGCAAATCGATGATGAACGGGAAGACAGTGATACAGTGATACTAAGTACTGTTCATAAAGATCCAATAAAGAACAGTCAAGGGCCCAAAGCAATAGTTCAGTGGCTAGGGGCTTGCCTTGATGAGGCTGACCCAGGTTGCAATCCTCTGCCTCATATAAACCTTGAGTCCTGCCGAATAATCTTTGAGTGTAGAGCCAGGACTAAGCTCTAAATTCTACTGGGTGTGACTAAAACCAAAAATAACGAAACCAAAGAAAGCACAAGCAAGATCAATGTTCCCACTCTAATACTGCAGGATTCCTAGCAGTTTTGGTACTAAGTACCTCTTATTAACCTTTCTTAACACTTCGTAATTAAGGTTAGGCAACTCAGTTTTATGAATATCCTCCTGCTTACTTACAAATATTTCTTTTTTGTTTACTTTATCCAACTTTATACTTGAATTCTTTCTTTAAATGTTGAAGTGACTATTTTATCTGCTACCTTTCTTCACACCTGACCTCAGAAATTCTAAGAAATACTGGTAATTTGGGGGCAGATTAATAGCAGATACTATTACTGAATGCATGAATGTAACTAAGCCAGGTTTGATATCCATGACATGTAATCCCTGAAGAACCATCCTGAGCACAGGTCTGGGAGTAAGCACTAAGGACTGTAGGGAGCATGACACAATATTCCCTACCCAAATACTCATTATTTCAATTATATCTAAACAAAATATAAATCATTTAGAAATCACTCTCTTTAAGCTATATGTTTTCATTACAGTATAAATAAACACATCAATAAAACACATTTCTTTATCTTTAGATTATTTCTCATTTTCCTCTCAAATAACCCTATGACATTCTTGATTTTTATGCTTTCTTTTCTTCCATATCTTTCACCTGAATACTCAAAAGTTCTCTGTAGCATTTCTGATATTTTAATTTAACTTCACATTAATTTTAGAACCTTAACAACTGTTAACTGGGTTGCTAGAAACTCCTATGACTGCTAGCTTTGCTTATGAGTATCTCAATTTTTTTAAACAAAATTTTACATTACTTAAGGCATTAACAATACCTTCAATGATGGAATTTTATACATGTGAGGTTTCCTTGCCACACCCTGCCAAAGTGTTTATTTCCTTCAAATTCTCATCCCAACATCCCATTCATTGCCACAATTCTAAACTTAATTCTGTTAAGAATTAATCTCACAGATTCTTTTGCCATGGATAATTTGTTATTCCATTATTATGCTACATTTGGTAAACTTGTTGTGTAGTCTTCTGTCATAACTGACTTTCTAGTGTGGTTATTTACTATGTCTGTGTTGTTTAATATATATTGAAGTATTTTCTTATTTTTTTTTATATGTGGTACCAGGAATCAAGCCTAGGTCGCTGCATGCAAGGCCTGTATCTTATCCTTTTTCTATCTCTCTGGCCTTTTCAAGAAAGATCTTGATCTGAGCTGGAGCACCCTGCATTGAAGGTAACTCTTATCTACTTAAGTGTAGATTTTCTTATGGCCAGGACCACCACAGTGGCCTTGAAATATCCTGGGAGAAATCTGACCCATCTCCCGACTCTGGTAATATCAAACTGTTTAGTCAGATTAGTGTGAGAATTTGCTGTAGACTTCTTCCTCCTTTTGATCCTGTATTTTCTACCAGTGAGAGAAGGAATCCAGAGTTCTGACCTCCATCACTATTCCAGAATCAGGGATGCTGTCTCATTTGCCAAGGCATTGAAAATCAGATGGGCTAGACATGTAATGCGATTTGGAGACAACCGCTGGACTAGAGCCATTACCGACTGGATCCCACGGGATGTCAAAAGATCACGTGGCCGCCCACCTACTAGATGGTCAGACTTCCTTGTCAAGACCCTGAAGGAATGGTTTGAGGCTCTTGATATTCCTGAATCAACCAGATGCCATTGGGCTACATTGGCATGTGATAGGGGCCAATGGAAATGTTACTGGCTCCCGCTTGAGCAAATCGATGAATAAATGGATTCAAGTGATCAAGTGATCAAGTGATTTTCTACCTGATGTTAAGTGTAGCAGACTAGTTTCAAACAATATATTCTACTTTCAATGGTAATTAGAAAATGTGCTAACAAGAAATGAATACATTTAAATTTCTCAACAAATCTATTTTTCAATAACCAAATAAAGTTAAAATTTTGTTTGTTTATAAGTTTAAAAGGATATAACAACATAATGTTTAAAATGTTTCTAAGTTTAATAGGAAATAACATAAGCAAAAAATTTTAAAATAATCTATTTTCTTAGAATGGTCTGAATGAGAATAGTTATTTTTAAACAGTTTTGGGGGCATAGGAAGCTCTCTCTAGAATTAATCATTTAATTCTTATTTTTCCTGTCTCCAACATGCTACAAAGGATTTGTAGTTTTAAATTATAAACTGGAAGTTCATCAAAAGGAGCCCTTTCCTCCATTCATATTCCAAAATACATCGATCTTTTTGTATCACCAAGAACGGCCAAACTCAAAACTGACATTGGATCCCAGCTAAGTCAAATCAATTCTTTGACTGACTATTCATAGGCAACATTATCTTTACTTTGCAGTAGCAACAGATCCAGGGTAACACAATATACAACTAGGGAAAAGAAGAACCAAAGCACGTTTTGAAAGGATTGAGTCAAGTAGGCAAGAAATTACAAAAACATAAAGAAATGAGAGGGAAACTGGGGACATTGGTGGTGGTAAATGAACATTGGTGAAGGGATGAGTGTTGGAGCATTGTAGGACTGAAACCCAGTCATAAACAACTTTGTAACTGCTTATCTCATGGTGATTCAACAAATGAAAATAAATAAAAATAAAAGCAACAGTTTAAAAGAGAAAGAAATTGTAGTTTTGTCTTTCATACTTCTGCCTTTTCATACTTTCATATGTGTTTTCCCCCACTGGAAGTCATTACAATATATTGTGACTTGCAGAACTAGATGTTTCCAGAGAGATTTTACAAAAGTCATGGATAATTTTCACAGTAGAATAAAATTGAAATGTTCAAACCCCAAAACTGTTTAAAATTAGCTATTCTCATTCAGACCATTCTAAGACCCTGACATTATATTTTATAAAGTCCTTTGGGTTGAGGGCCACACCTAGCAGATCTCAGTGGCTGTTCCTGGCTCTTTATTCAGGAAAGATCCCTGGTGATGCTCCAAAGACCATGGAGCATGTGGAGCCAGGGATTTGAAACTACAATTTTAAGTAGGAGACTATCTTTTTTATTTATTTTTATTTTTTTATTATACCACCGTGAGGCATACAATTACAAAGGTGTTCGTAATTGGTTCTTGGTAATACAGTATTCCAGCACCCATCCCTCCACCAATGCCCCATTTCCACCACCAATGTACTCCACCCCCCCCCGCCCACCCCCCAGACTGCCTCAATAGAGGTGCCCCGTTTCCTCTTTGTCTCTCTCTGTCTTTCTCTCTGTCTCTGCATCTCTCTCCTTTTACACATTGTGGCTAGCCTGCAGATATTAAGAGTTTATCACTTAAGTCTCTTTGTGTATATTCAATGGAAGTTCCACATCCGGACTTCCCTCTCGTCACAACTCCACCCAGCAGACCAGACTATCACAGCCCGGCTCGCATGGCCGCTAGCGGCTGCTCGGTTCATCAATAAATGCTTTATTTAGAGGTGACTACAACAGTATGCCACCCGCTCGGCAAGCCTGGCAAGCTGCTCGTGTCGTATTTGATATGCCAAATACCAGTAACATTTATATTCAGTCATTCCCATGACCTAATATAATGGTTTGAGGCTCTTTATGTTCCTGGAGCAAGCAGATGCCTTTGGGTTCTACTAGCATGAGACAGGACATATGGAGATATTACTGGTGCCCGCTCTAGCAAATAGATGATCAACGGGAAGATAGTGATAGTGATAGTGAATCTATTTTCAACAAAGGTCCAAAGGCAATATAAAGGGAGAACAGATCCACACCTTAAATTGAGAGGTGAGGTAAGAGGGAGGGGATTTGGGGTCTTAGCAAGAAAAGGTTTTTGGCATATCAAATATGACATGGGTAGCTTGCCAGCTCTGCCAGGCAGTGGGATATTCTCAGTAGTAGGCCCTCAGGTTGTGCATTTACTTATGAACCATGCTGCAGCTGAGCACAAAGCGGAGAGATCAGCTTCTCTCTTGTGTGCAACACAGAGGTCAGCTTCTCTTTTGGGTGGAGCTCTGACAAGTAGTTGAATCCGGATGTTGAAAATGGCTGCCTTGATGGTGCAGGGGTTCCTCTGGCTTCTTGTGAGGATCTATTGGAATGGCGGGCCAGGGCTAGAACTTGCCTTCCTCCCAGGCACCTCATGAACAGCAGAGCACAGGGAGAGCCAGAAGCTGCTTTGCCCCATGTATCTGTTTCTCTGGTTCAAGCATACCTGGACTTGAAATAGTCTTTGCTGTAGGGTAATTAATCAATTACACTGAAATATAGCACTTAAGTGTATTCTTTCAAAGTCATATACCTACAGTCTTGGGGGAAGGAAGAAGTCTGAAAAGCAGGGTTTCTTCAATATTGCTTGAAAGATACACCCCTTGAGTTAAGCATTGGTCCTTAGAATGCTTTCATGTGCTAAATTCATGACTTAAAAGCCAGCACTATTTCACATATCACTGCTGAAATTCTAAGTGTTCTGGTAACCTTTCAGCAGTTTCTCCTAGCTCTGTGAAATCATGGAGTGATCATAGATTTAGACAGCCTATCACAAATTATCAGTATCACTACCACTCTAACCATTGCCTCAAACCTCAAAACATCTATGAACTATATTCTATACTCCTAAAGCAAATGTGCCACACAGTCAAAGAATAAGTCGGTGGCAACGCATCTATGAGATCATGAGTTCAAAATGTCAGTGTAGCCCATATGAACAAACAGTTCTATCACCTCTGTGCTGTCTGCTACCTACATCACTGCAAGAGGCTAAGATCTAAGATTTCTTGGAAGGGGGTTTCTAAGCTGTTGAGACTTCTATCTAAGTTTACAATCTATGTTTTTTCTGTTTTTTTCAATACTGTTAATGATGTTTCAATAATATGATATTAAAGAAAATATTTTAATCACTTTCAAACTGAATCACTTCCAAAAAAGTTTTGCTATCAAATATTTTAGAAAACTACCTAATATTGAAACAAAATCAAACCTTTTAATGTTTCATGAACTCCATGAAACAGAAACTCGTTACATGTTTTCATCGATGCTACCAATTGATTCATATATTTTGCAACTAGGTAATTACCACTCATTACCACTCAGATCACCATATAAATATTAAATGTTTAGTAGAATACAATGCCATGTCAGTGTAAGTTGCTTATGCACTAGTCTGATGATATAAAGATGATGCACACTCATTTACTATTTATTAGGTACCCCGGGTCACTGATTATTTGACCCTAATTCCCTCATCACTCTGAACTGTCTTACTATTTAGCAGTAGGCAGGTCTATGTCAGATAATTAGAATACATGAAAATAGCCTATGCAAGTACTTATGAATTATAAATTTTCTTGACCACTAATAAATGAATAAACAATTTGTGATATTCAGTTGGGGTCATAAAATAAATTGAAAAT
The DNA here is from genome assembly GCA_021461705.1 of Cryptotis parvus. Taxonomy (NCBI): domain Eukaryota; kingdom Metazoa; phylum Chordata; class Mammalia; order Eulipotyphla; family Soricidae; genus Cryptotis; species Cryptotis parvus. The sequence goes on from JAJIBD010024756.1 coordinate 30,372, forward strand.
TTTAATCTATTGTCCTATGTGATGGATTTTGTTTTCATTTATCCCTGATGTTGGTTTTTAAGTGGATTACTGCCATAAAACATATCATAATTAAATTGTATGTTTCATTTTAAAAAATTATACTGATGTTTCCAAAGACTATTTAGTAGAAAATAAAATCTTAAAAAAGGACAGTAATCTTTGTTTTAAGCAAATGGACTAATATCTTGCTTTACCATTGATTACCCTTTAAGATTCTGTAGCCTAAAATACAAGAAATCTTCCAAGAAATCTTAGATCTTAGCCTCTTGCAGTGATGTAGGTAGCAGACAGCACAGAGGTGATAGGACTGTTTGTTCATATGGGCTACACTGACATTTTGAACTCATGATCTCATAGATGCTTTGCCACCGACTTATTCTTTGACTGTGTGGCACATTTGCTTTAGGAGTATAGAATATAGTTCATAGATGTTTTGAGGTTTGAGGCAATGGTTAGAGTGGTAGTGATACTGATAATTTGTGATAGGCTGTCTAAATCTATGATCACTCCATGATTTCACAGAGCTAGGAGAAACTGCTGAAAGGTTACCAGAACACTTAGAATTTCAGCAGTGATATCTGAAATAGTGCTGGCTTTTAAGTCATGAATAGAGACTTCGCAGACATGGGGCAGAGCTGCTACTGGCTCTCCCTGTGACCAGCCGCTCACTAGGCACCCAGGATGGATGGTGGGTTCTAGCCCTGGCCCACCACCCCAGCAGAGCCTCGCAACAAGCCAGACGACCCCCTACTACATGAGGGCCTCCATTTTCCACATCCGGACTTCTCTCTAGTCAGACCTCCTCCCAGCAGACCAAACTATCAGCACCCGGCTCATCGAGTTCCACCCTGCAGCAGTCTTTCTTAAATCTGGCTCAGGTATGCCGGTCCAGAGACTCGCAGATATGGGGCAGAGCTGCTACTGGCTCTCCCTGTGAGCAGCCGCTCATGAGGCGCCCGGGAGGGATGGTTGGTTCTAGCCCTGGCCCACCACCCCAGCAGAGCCTCGCAACAAGCCAGATGAACCCCCACTCCATGAGGGCTTCCATTTTCCACATCCGGACTTCTCTCTTGTCAGACCTCCTCCCAGCAGACCAGCCTATCAGCGCCTGGCTCATCAAGTTCCACCCTGCAGCAGTCTTTCTTAAATCCGGCTCAGGACCTCCTCCCAGCAGACCAGCCTATCAGCGCCCGGCTCTCTCGCGGCATGGCCGCACTGTTCATCAATAAATGCTGGACTTAGAGATGCCTACAAGTGTATGCTACCTGCACGGCAGAGCCTGGCAAGCTACCCGTGTTGTATTTGATATATATGCCAAATACCAGTAACAATTATAGACCTCATTCTGGAATGGATTGAGGCTCTTTATGTTCCTGGAGCAAGCAGATGCCTTGGGTTCTACTAGCATGAGACAGGACATATGGAGATGTTACTGGGGCCCGCTCGAGCAAATTGATGATGAACGGGAAGACGGTGATACAGTGATACAGTGAACCTAAAATACAGTTAAGGAGGGAAATATAGTTCAGAAGTAAAATATTAAATCTGAGTTTTATCAACTGAAAAGTTAAGAAAAGGAAGAAATTACTGGCAAAGATACTATTTTAAAATGTGCATTAAAAGTGTTTCATATATTTATTTATGAAGAAATAGCTAGAAGGACAAAGAACCTCCGGCTCCGGGCACATCTCTTTGACTCCACCGTTCTTCCTGCATTAACATACGCCTCAGAGACCTGGACCCCTACGAAAGCAGGATGAGAATACTATTCGGGTCTCCCAGAGAGGAATCGAAAGAGCTATGCTTGGAATATCACGCCTCACTCAAGTGAGAGAAGGAATCCGGAGTTCTGACCTCCATCGCTATTCCAGAATCAGGGATCCTGTCTCATTTGCCAAGGCATCGAAAATCAGATGGGTTGGACATGTAATGCGATTTGGAGACAACCGCTGCACTAGAGCCATTACCGACTGGATCCCACAGGATGTCAAAAAGATCACATGGCCGCCCACCTACAAGATGGTCAGACTTCCTTGTCAAGACCCTGAAGGAACGGTTTGAGGCTCTTCATATTCCTGAATCAACCAGATGCCATTGGGCTACATTGGGATGTGATAGGGTCCAATGGAAATGTTACTGGCGCCCACTCGAGCAAATCGATGAATAAAGGGATTCAAGTGATCAAGTGATATTTATTTTGACTTTGTACAGCTGAGGCAGTGAAATGTGTACAGATTCATTTCTCTTCTTAATTGTATTTTTGTGTCCTTATCTATTTATTATTATTTGACAACCAGTGTCATGTTTACTTAGGACAAATTATTTGTTATACAACATATGCAACAAATTACAAAGTAATTGAGTCCTTAAGGATTCAAAAGAATAGATATGAGAATGGCATAATTACATAATTATATTCTTTAGAACTTTTACACTACATAAAACTGATTTTGACTAAATTGTAGCAGGTGGACCTGAAAAGATGACTCTAAACTCATCTATGACTCTGAACTTGCCTTCTGTTAGAACCATTCTAATAGAATAAAAGAACAAAGATTGGGCAGGTTGTTGCAGGACACCTAAAAGCCTCTGCATCTGCCCTGGATTGCCTCCTGCAGATCACTTCATAGATAGGGGGTAGTTTAAATGTGGCAGTTTATCTGACCATGTGTTCTGTACTGGCTGGTATAAATATTCTCTCATGCTACCACAATTATCGTGGGACTAGCTAGATCTTACCAGCATATTTGCCTGGCCACGTTGGATCTCTAAGTAATTAGACCAGAGAGAAATGCTGTTTGCCTCCAAGTAAGCAAGCATGGCTTCCTGATAATTCAAACACAACTAAAATACAAAACTACCATGAAGTAGACGAGAGTCTTGTGAAGGTTTGGAGAAATATTTAACTGGCATTAGTATTAGTCTTTGGTACAGAGACATGCCATCTCAGAAACCCCCTTCTCTACCCTATAAAGGCATTTCCAGGCAGATTTTGGCTCAAAACATTAGCATATAACAGGGCCTAGGTGCGATGCTGGGAGAAATTACCAAAGGGCATTTGACCCTTCCTGCTTCCCATAATAGTGGGAGGTCTGAGTTGCAGGGGTATTAAATCAGACGCTTTCTCTCTCTTGCTCTCTTTTTGGGCTCTCTCTTTGTGAGCTCGCACCCTTCTTGGGAGTCTTGTCTTTATCTCCTCTTTACAGGGCCTTAACACGTGGTGGCCGCCATCTTGACCTACACTTGACTGGGGTTTTAGCTGGGAATCCTAAGCATAGGGTTTTTTCTATTGCTAACTTGTATGCCTGAACCTGTGATAAGTAAAGCCTTTTAAAACTGCATCGGATTCCTGAGTCTTCATCCATTCCCCACCGGCTCGGAGGTAGAAGGGAACTTGCTTCCCGGCACTGTTGGGAACCCCATCGGCAGTCCCCAATAGCAGGGATGGAACTAGATTCAAGTATAAATCTAAGAACTTTATTTACTACTAACTCCAATCCCTTAGTTCTTCAGTTATAAATTGCAATCCAATCTGTTACTTTGGTATTTGACTCAACGAAGAACTAAAGTTTCTGGGGGGTGGGGAGTAGAAATTGGTGATGGGTCATTTTCTGTGGTGTTTGGGAATTCTGGCCTCAGAACTTATTCCCAGAGGTGCTGGGAAGACCATGCAGTGCAATTATTGAACCTGAGTGGTCCACATCTAGGCAAGTGTTTTAAACTCTTTCTTATACCTCTGTCCCTAAAACTGAATTTTTATCAATTGCAATTGAAAATTACTAATACATAATAGTTGAAATTTAACCCTGACTCAAGAGCTTTACAATATTTAAGAAAAATATCTTCACACTATAAAGGTGCTGTTAGTTAAAACAACACAGAGATGAAAGTAAAAGACAGATTATAGCAAAGTTAAAACATTTCCCAACGGAAGTGACATCTCTATTGGTTTTTAAAGTATGAGTCAGTATTTCATCAAGCAGAAAGTTGAGTAAGGGTATTCTATTTATTGGAAAGATTTTGTGTCAAATTTAGGACAAATATGACACTCTGTTCCAACAGTTTTCAGAATGCTAGAAACTGATTTAATCATGGCTGCAGTAATTTAACCATATTTCTATAATAAATGAGTAATTCCAAATCAAACTATTAACTACCCTTTATAGTAATGCAGTGGTAACAGATAAATAGCAAAATAATAGTTGATGTTCGCCTAATTTATTTGACACTGGTTTGTTATTTTTAGTAACTTATGATTAACATATTATATGAAGTTTAAGTATTGTGAATACTCTTCTAGGTGTTTTAATATAATAGGACTTTTTAGGTTTATCTGTGAGAAAAGTTGATTTAAGGTCAACAATAAATTATTCATATATTTGCATTGAAAAAGAGTGAACGGCTATATTTTGATGATAAATACTTATATAAACAAAATAACTTTTAGATTTGTACTTGACTTGTTTCTGTCACATAAAAAGCAAACAACCTTAACCTAAAGTAAGCATAGTTAAATAAAAGGGAAAGTAATAAAATCATACAAATATACTGGATTGTTCCTCCTCCGACTGCGGCGGCTCCCGCGCCGGGGACCCCAGGGGGCCAGCGCCTGGCGCGGCGGCCAGGGGTGGGGGGCCCCGGGGTGGCGGCGGGACCGCGGGGCCCGGGGCGCTGCGCCCGCGACCGGCTCCATGGCTCGGGGCGGTGGATTGCGGCGGCGGGGACCCGAGCGGGAAGCGCGAGGCGGCGCGGCTGGGAGCGGCAGATGCGGATCAGCGAGAGCGGCCAGTTCAGCGATGGGCTGGAGGACCGAGGCTTACTAGAAAGCAGCACTCGACTAAAACCCCACGAAGCCCAGAACTACAGAAAGAAGGCGTTGTGGGTCTCCTGGTTCTCCATTATTGTCACACTGGCCCTCGCGGTGGCTGCCTTTAGTATGCTGGTCCAGAGACTCTCAGACATGGGGCAGAGCGGTTCCTTGCTCTCCCTGTGCCCAGCCGTTCATGAGGCAGTCGGGAGGCATGGTGGGTTCCAGCCTTGGCCCACCACCCCGGCAGAACCTCACAACAAGCCAGACGACCCCCACCCACTCCATGGGCGCCGCCATTTTCCACATTGGACTTCCCTCTCATCAGAACTCCACCCAGCCGACCAGCCCATCACAGCCCGGATCATCGACACCCACCCTGGAGCAGTTTCTTCCTCAATCCGGCCCAGGTATGCTGGTCCAGAGACTCTCAGACACGGGGCAGAGCGGTTCCTTGCTCTCCCTGTGCCCAGCCGTTCATGAGGCAGTCGAGAGGCATGGTGGGTTCCAGCCTTGGCCCACCACCCCGGCAGAACCTCACAACAAGCCAGACGACCCCACCCACTCCATGGGCGCCGCCATTTTCCACATTGGACTTCCCTCTCATCAGAACTCCACCCAGCCGACCAGCCCATCACAGCCCGGATCATCGACACCCACCCTGGAGCAGTTTCTTCCTCAATCCGGCCCAGGTATGCTGGTCCAGAGACCTCTCAGACATGGGGCAGAGCGGTTCCTTGCTCTCCCTGTGCCCAGCCGTTCATGAGGCAGTCGAGAGGCATGGTGGGTTCCAGCCTTGGCCCACCACCCCGGCAGAACCTCACAACAAGCCAGACGACCCCCACCCACTCCATGGGCGCCGCCATTTTCCACATTGGACTTCCCTCTCATCAGAACTCCACCCAGCCGACCAGCCCATCATAGCCCGGCTTGCGGCCGCCTGGTTCATCAATAAAGGCTTTATTTGGAGGTGTTTATAGAGTATGCCTCCCGCGGCAAGCCTAGCAAGCTGCTCGTGTTGTATTTGATATGCCAAATGCCAGTAACAATTATATTAGATCATTCTCATGACCTAATATAATGGTTTGAGGCTCTTTATGTTCCTGTACCAAGCCAATGCCTTTGGCTCTACAGCATGTGACAGGACATATTGAGATATTACTGGTGCCCGCTCTAGCAAATAGATGATTAACGGGAAGATCGTGATCGTGATACTGGATTGTAAATATTATTTTGACAACAAGTAAAGATACCAGAATGTAATCAAAAAGCCATGACAGTCAAACAGACTGCCTGAGAATACCAGCTAGACCAGACCTGTGTATACAAATTTTAACTCTATCTGAGAAACCAAAGGCTGGGGATAGCTGAGCAATAGTCCATTACAAAGACAAATCTGATGCTTTTGAAAGGAATCGGGTCCCCAGGATATCACGGCAGAGAGAAATACAGAACCTGAAAATGAATCAGTCATTTTTAGTTTTTCCCTAATGTTTTTCTCTTAAAATTTCAATAACAGAATTCAGTTCAACAAATAAATGTGAGACCATCTCACTTTTTTTTTCTCAAAAGCTAACTGGGTCTAACTACTAAAGATACTCTTAATTGATATTGATATTGTCACTGTGCAGAGCAAATAAAATACCACTTCCTTAGAATTGTGAATAACCACAGAATAAACTATCAGAAATAAGTATTTCAAAAAGCACTATTTCTGAATTAGATATTTTTCCCACAGCTATAGTTACCTAAATAGTTATTATTATTGCTTTTAAGCAGCATATATCTGATTTTTCACTGCCTTATGAAACATGTAATTGCCTTTTTACATATAAGCTGTGCTATTTTCACTATAACTGTGGTCATCAACTCCATATTTTCAATTTGTTTCTGCAAACAGCATTAAAATCTTTTCACCTATTGAGGAACAAAATTCACTCAATAGATGCAGCCCAAATGCACTCTGTGCATATCACTCCTAAAATACCCAGGTGCTTCAAATACAACTCAAGACATTACTTCTGAATTTGTCTTTTTCCCTAGCGTTTTCATTTGTCTCAGTGACAGATATGGGAACTAAGATATATTTAGGCTCAGAGGTCAGTTTATTTCCTTTGGCTATTCAAGTAGAAAGCTTGAGTCACTCTAATTTCTTATAAAAATACCCCTTAGCAGTCACAGCAATAATCAATTATTATAGCTTGCTGATCCTTTTCCTGCTTATTGCAAGTATCTTTCACTGTGTGTGCAGATATGTCACTAAAATAAGTTAATACATAATATCTCCCCTTTAGAATTAAAACCATATTTAAAAAATAATCCTCTTGGGGCCAGAGTGATATAGTAAATCGGGTAAGAGTCTTGCCTTGCACAGACTCCTGATCCACAGTATCCATATTAATTCCTAACATCCTATATAGACCCCAAACATTGCCAAGAGTTATTCCTGAACACGGTGCCAGAATTAACCCTTGAGAATCTCCACGTGTGGCCCCAAATCCCCAGAAAGTAATTCCCCTATTTTTAATTTCTTACTACTTACCCAATATTTTCTCCACACTTAGTGAGTGATTGGCCCCACTGATATAATTACCTCAAACTATGTCTGGCAGTTTCCTACATGACATTAAGTTCTGTATCCACTGCAGCTTTTATTGAAATGAGCCGAGTTGGCTATCTGTAAATTCTCCTTCACAGTACAGTTGTCAGTTTTCTCTTAAATCCTTTTGGGGAGTAAAAGAGTGCTCCCAAATGGTACCGAGGAGGAATCTGCTCCAAAGCAATCTTTTCTTTATCAGAGCACCCTGATGAAACGACCTTTCCATTCATAGACCAGATGGTAAATTATCATGACTCTCAATGAGAATAATTAGACCCATTGGGGGGTCTCAATGAGAATAATAAGACAGAGAAAGAAAAAATGTACTAACAATTATTGGAAATGATAACACCAATCTAAGAACTGAGCATTGAATGTAGGCAAAGGGGATATACATGATAACCTCTAAATATATGTGTTGCAAACCACAATGTGTAAGAGAAGGGAGACAGGGACACAGAGAGAGGGAGAGAGAGAGAGAAAGAGAGAGAGAGAGGAGGCAAAGTGCCTGCCATAGAGGTAGGCTGGGGGAGGGGGAGGGAATCAGGGACATTGGTGGTCGGAAATGGGCACTGGTGGATGGATGGGTGCTGGAACACTGTATGACTGAAGCCCAAACATGAACATCTTTGTAAGCCTCATGGTGATATAATAATTTTTTAAAAGCTGGATACGTAAAGGGGCATAACTGCCAAGTCTAAATGCATAAATGCCAACCACCATTAAGTGTTCTAATTTAATTGACAAGTATCTCCATATTTTAAGCGTTTTAAACCCTTCTCAAGTAGTCTTGAACAAAAGCATCTTTATAAATAAATAAGCACATGGTTTGCTAGAAGATTTATTTTTTTTTTTTGTTGCTTTTTTTAAGCTCACACCTGGAGATGTTCAGAGGTTACTCCTGGCTCTTCTCTCAGGAGTTACTCCAGGTGGTGCTTGGGAGACCATCTGGGATGCTGAGGATCAAACCCTGGTCAGCCACGTGCAAGACAAATGCCCTACCAGCTGTGCTATCGCTCCAGCCCCTAGAAGATTCTTAATGTTCCAAAGTTCTGTGAATAACTTGCAGACCTAATCTGATGATAATTATCCATTTGTATTTCATGATAAAGGGCTTAGAATGCTTTATCTGAATATGAGCAGGACGCTTTCTGGACAGGATACAGAAAGAATTGTTATGTAGTATAGGAGAACAGCATGAGGCTGAATAAAACAAAAGGCTAAATAGAGATGAATGGAAGAAGCTAAGTGACATTTTCACTATCTGTTAACCTCAGGTGTATTTGGGCTGGGGAACGTTTCTGTGCACACTTATTCCTGACTCTGTACTCAGAGATTAATCCCAGAAGAGTGTGGAGACCTCCTGGGATGCTCGGAATTGAAGTGGTGGTGGGCACTTGGGGCAAGAATGGCAGTACAGTGCTTTAGACAGCTGCTTGTCCTCAACCCGCTCAAGCTCCTGCACCCCATGAGGACCTGCCAGGAGGGATCCCTGAGCACTGAGCAGCCAGGCTAAGACTTAATCATAGCCAGTGTGACCCCAAACTGAAAATAAATAAGTGAATAAATAAACACAGCAAGCAGGATTAGAAGGCCAAGCCATGAAAGGAAGTTATCTCTGTTCTTTCATCTCTCTGATCTCGACCTTTCCCTTTAAGTACTTCAGCTCAGATCTTGCTCCAAATGTGTGATTTAAAAAAGTTACTCAGAACAGACTCATCAGTGCCAACAGAATGTTTCTAAGATTCAAAATAATGTGTAAAGCAGGAAAACATAAACACAGGGCAAAAGGAGTTCTATATTTTATATATTGTGATATATAAAATATATTTTATATATTCATGCATAATCTGTTTCATATATTCAGATATAAAATATGAATTACTGAGTTTGTGTTTAATTATTGAAATCATGGAGTAGAGAAATAATTATTAAGAAAGGATTTTTTGTAAATGCCTCATCTTTTATATAAAATATTAGTTTTGGGATTATAAAAGTTATCTATTTGTATAGATAACTTTGATTGTATGTATATATAAATATATATAGTGTGGGTACCTTTATTTAGAGGTACAGGATTAATTCAGATGGGCTGGACATGTAATACAACTTGTAGACGACCACTGGACTAGAGCTGTTACTGACTGGATCCAACGGGACATCAAAAGATCACATGACTGTCAACCTACAAGATGGTCAGACTTCTTCGTCAAGACTCTGAACAATGGTTTGAGTCTGTTCGTATTCCAAGAGCAAGCAGATGCCATTGGGTTACACTGGCACGTGACAGGGACAAACGGAAACTTTATTGGTGACTAGTCAGAGAATCTATGAATAAGGGGTTGTCAAGTGATCAAGTGATTAAGTGAATTTTTACCCTATCAGTCATGTCAAGTGGTTGCAAAAAATATGTAAAAATACTAAGTTTTATAAATACTTAAGAATCCTCTTAAGAGTTTTATCAAAAGTAAAAAGATAAAAATTCAATAGGCCAAATAATATCCTGATTATTTTATAACTGTCTTAGAGATTAATAAACATGTTAATGAGAATTTACTGAGCCTGGAAAGCTACCCGTGGTGTATTCGATATGCCAAAAACAATAACAATAATGGACCTCATTCCCAGCGAATGGAGACATTACTGGCGCCCGCTCAAGCAAATCGATGAGCAACAGAAAGACAAGTGACAAGTGACAAGTGACAAATGAAAGAGTAAATTAAAAACTAAAAAGTTACTTGAAACAGTATTCTCTTCTTGGTTCAATCATTGTGTTACACTGTATTCTATTCTCATTATTTTAATTTCATTTCAAGCACCAAGGCTGACAAATCTGTGAGTGCAGGATTCCATGGGTAAAATATCCCAACATCATACCGTCCAGCAGAGGTTATACTTCCTTCCATATTGGCACGGTGTTCTTCCCTCTACATCACTCCAATATTAAACTTCCTATTGAAGACAAGTTTCTAGATTTTGTTGATTTTGGGAAATTGTTATCCCATTTCTGTGTCTGTATTTTCCTTTGTTTCTTTTATCTTTTATGCACATGCTGTCTGAAATGGTTATAAAAAGTTTAGCTCTTATAACTCGACTGTACACATATATGTACATATATACTACACATTTATTTGTAAACATATATATATATGTACATACTGTTATCTTTATACTGTTCTCAATTTTTCAGGTTTCTACCATAATAAATGTGCAAAAAAAAGTTAATTTTGTCTGTGTGTGTGTGTGTGTGTGTGTATGTGTAGGGAGAGCACATGAAAGGTATTTACTCAAGGCCACATGCATCTGGTTTATTACTGACCTGCATTCCCCACTATTAAATAAAACAATTCATTTTAAAGTAGGCACAAATTAAATCTTCCTAGAATTTAATATTTAGTCTTTATAAGCTATATATTATATAATTAGACTCTAGGGTTTCATGAATCCTAAATGCAGTGCTTAATACAAATTTTTTCCCTGCTTTTATTTCAATATTCCCCTTCATTTGTTCTCAAAGGAATATTTGTGTGTTTCCAAGGACATTGGACTTTCTTGATGACATCGAGGTCATGCAAGATCTAAGCTTTCATGGAGAAGATTGAATGATGTCATCCACGATTTCTCTCATTGGTGCAGGAAAAGGGTCGGCAAACTTCTTGACAGACTCTCCTGAGCGGCTTCTGTGTTCTTGTTCCCTTGAAGATGGCTTCACTGTCCCATTAGCTCCCGTCACTGCAATATCTGCAGTGGGCCAGGCAGAGTTGGTGTGTCACCACAAAGGTGCTTAGAAATCATGATATCAAGGACATGCACATAGCCCTTCATGTTGACAATAGTGACTTTGGGTACAGTTGCCTGGCAAATCCTTAGAAAAGCTTGTTCTAATGGTGAATGATGGCCCCTTACTCGTGGGCTGTACTGGGGCTATTGTGCATAGTGATGAAATGAACATTGAAGTACATCTAAGTATTTTGTTTGTTTTGTTTTTATTAATATCTCATGGACCCTTAACCTGATATTTCAGGTAGAAGAATGCTATGTAACATAATTTAATCTTTTTTTAAAATTTTTTCATTTAGTTTTTTAATTTTATTATACCACCGTGAGATATACAATTACAAAACTGTTCATGATTAAGTTTCAGTCATACAGTGTCCCAGCACCCATCCTTCCACCAGTGCACATTTCCCACCACCAATGTTCCCAGAATCCCCCATCCCTTCCCCAGACTGCCTCTATGGTAGGTACTTTGCGCTCTCTCTCTCTCTCTCTCTCTCTCTCTTCTCTCCTCTCTTTTTTTCCCTCTATCTGTTTCTGTCTCTCTCCCTTCTCTTATACAACAAATATATTAATGTATTGGATTTCAATAGATATATTTAGGGGTTATCATGCATATCCCTTTGCCTACATTCAATGATCAGTTCTAGAATGGCATTACCATTTCAACAATTATTTTTTTTCTTTTTGGGTCACACCCGGCAATGCTCAGGGGTTTCTCCTGGCTCTGCACTCAGGAATTACTCCTGGCAGTGCTCGGGGGACCATATGGGATGCCGGGGATCGAACCCAGGCCGGCAGAGGCCGGCTGCGTGCAAGGCAAATGCCCTACCCGCTGGGCTATCGCTCCGCCCCCATTTCAACAATTATTAACACACTAATCCCTTCTCTCTCTTACCTAACCTCTGACTCACACTGGTGTTAGATTTTGCAACCACTGACAAGTCCTCCTGGTCCATGATCTGCCTGGCATTGGATATTAGTATCTTTTTTTTTGATATCACACAGATGAATGCGGTCACTCTATATCTGTCCTTTTCCCTCTGACTAATTTCACTCAACATGATCATCTCCATGTCCATCCACTTGTAGGCAAATTTCATAACTTCATTTTTCGTAATAGCTGCATAGTATTCCATTGTGTAGATGTACCATAGTTTCTTTATCCAGTTGTCTGTTCTCGGGCACTCTGGTTGTTTCCAGATTCTGACTATTGGGAATAGTGCTTCTATGAACATGGAAGTACAGATGGTGTTTCTGCTGTAGTTTTGGGCTCCTAGAGTATATTCCCAGGAGTGGTATTTCTGGGTCAAATAGGAACTCAATTTCTAGTTTTAGGAGGAATATCTATATTATTTTCCAAAAAAGGCTGTACCATTTGACATTCCCACCAACAATGGATAAGAGTCACTTTCTCTCCACATCCACACCAGCACTGGTTGTTCTTGCTCTTTTGGATATGTGTTGTCTCTGTGGTGTGAGATAAAATATCATTGTTGTTTTGATTTGCATCTCCCTGATGATTAGTGATAATGAGCATTTTTGATATTCCTTTTGGCCATCTGACTTTCTATTTTTTACTAAGTTTCTGTTCATTTCTTCTCATTTTTTGATGGGGTTGGCTGTTTTCTTCTTGTAAAATTCTACCAGTGCCTGATATATCCTGAATATTAACCCCTTATCAGATGGGCATTGGGTTAAGATCTTAGTTTTTTTAAGAAGTGTCCATATTGTTTTTCTAAATGGCTTATCCCAGTCAACTTTTCACCAGCAGTGGATGAACATTGCTCTTCTTCATCTCTGTATCTTTTTGTTGTTTTGTTTTTTATGATGTGTTAGATGATATTGCATGCTTTTACTTCATATTTACTTAATGGTAAATAATTCAGAGAACCAGGGAACATTTCAGATGACATTTGTCCATTTACATGTCTTCTATGAGAAAGGTTTTGTTCATCTTTCCCCCTATTTTTGTGGGGTTTTATTGTCTTGTAAAATTTAAACATTGTTTGATATATCTTGGATACCAGTCTTTTATCAAGTTAGTGCTTGACAAATATCCTATCCCAACCTATGGAGATGTGTCTATTTATTCCAGCAATCACTTCCTTTGTGGTACAGAAGCATCATAGTTTGATATAGTTATATATATATATATATGTATAAATATATATATATATATATATCACCTTCTTTTGCTTAATCAGTGAGATTGAATCTTTGAAGATGCCTCTAAATTCAATTACATTATGTATTCTACCTATTCTTCCTCATTATAATCTCACTATAATCTCCATTTTTATTTGACTTATGGGCATGGTTTGAGTTAGCTATTTTGCTAGTGACCCATCAATTTTTCCCAGCACCACTTATTAAAGATGCTTTCCTTCCTCGCTTAATACTTTCTGCTCCTTTATTAAAATTTAGCTATCCATACATGAGGAACTGTCTCTGAACAACACTACTCCATTTATTTCTGTGAAACTCTATCTTTCTTCCAATTCTGTGCTGTTTGTAGCACTATGGCTTTATATTATGATTGAGCCCCCTTTGGTAAGATACACAGAGAAGGAAAGAAAACCCCGGTTAAATAAACCAGAAGTGAAAGATGAGACATCACAAGAGATATCACAGAAATTCAAGTACTCATTAGGGATTGATTTGAAAATCTTAATGCCACAAAACTGAAGAACTTAGAAGAAATAGATAGTCTTTTGACTCCATTAACTTCCCATGCTTGAATCGAGGGGAAAAAGAACCTCAGCAAGACAATTTTTTCCAAGGAAACAAAAAGGTAATCAATATCCATTCCTCCCACAAAAAAAAAATAGTTCAAGCACAGAGAGATGTAGTACTGAGTTCTTCCAAAATTTAAAGAACACCTATTCCCAATCCTTTTTCCTTACTCTTAATCCTTTCAGGCTCTTTCAGAATGTTGAATAAACAGGAAACTTCACAAACAATTTCAATGAAATAAGCATTACCCATATACCAAAATAGATAGAAGAATGACAGAAAGGAACACTGTAGGCCAGTAGCCCTAAAATATAGATGCAAAGATCCTCAGCAAAATATTAGCAAACAGAATCCAAATTAAATATTAATGATATTTAATATCACAAACAAAAAATATTAAATGAAAAGTAGGATTCAGCCTAATTAAAGGATAGTCTATTGTACACAAATTAGCAATATACCACATAAATGCTATGAAAAGTACAATCATATGATCATATCAGTGATGCATAGAAAATATTTGACTCAAACACCAATTCATGATCAAAACTGTCAATAAAATTAAACTTGGAAGGAACTCTCCTCAATATAGTTAAACCAATTTGTGATGGGACTATGGAACAGTGGGCAGGGTACTTAGATTATTCGTGGCAAATCCATATTCAATCCCCAGAATCGTATAGAGTTCCTTGAGCCCCATCAGGAATGATCCCTGATCAAATGCCAGGAATAATCCCTACGCATAGCTAGATTTGCCCCCAAACAAAAACAACAATAAAGTCATTCATCACAAGAAATTTCATACTCAAAGTTAAAACTAAAAGCCTTCCCTCTAAGATGAGGCAAGAGATAATGTTGCCCAATCTTACTACTTTTAATCAATATATTATCGGAAATCCTTGCTATAGCAATTAGAACATAAATATTAAGAAATATTATATCATCCAAAGCCTATAAGAATGAGTCAATATAACTAACTATAGATGACATATTACTGTACTTAGAAAAACTTTTGACTCCATAGTAAAAACTCCTAGCACAATAGACTTGTACAGTAAATTGACAGACTACAAAATCAGCATGTACATATCTGTGGCTTTTATGTATGAAAATAAAAAAATAACAAAAAAAATGTGTTCAAGGCATCTTCCCTTAAACAATTGCATTTCTTCATCCAGTTACTCTAAATACAGCATACAATAAATATCATCCTGCATTTGTTTTTCCGACCTGAACTGCTCCTGGGCTGTCAGCCGTGAACCAGAGACACAGATACACAAGGCAGAGCTGCTACCAGCTCTCCCTGTGCTAGGCTGATAATGAGACATCCAGGAGGGTTGGCAGGTCCGAGCCTGGGCCACCATCCCAATAGGGCCTCAGAAGAAGCCAGAGAAGCCCCTGCACCATGATTGCAGCCATTTTCAACATCTGGACTCCACAGCTTGTCAGAGCTCCACCCAAGAGAAAAGCCAATTTCAAGCCCAGCTCATCAGAGCCCCACCCTATACAGAAGCCTATTTCAAGCCCAGATATGTTTGTCTCAGCCGCTAAAGTCACTGGGCTTCTGTGGAGATGATGCTGAGGTCCCCTTCTCCCACTTCTGTCCCGTTTGGGAGGCCCAGTCAACCACCCATGAACTGCTCCCAGGTTGTCAGTCATGAATCTGAGACACAAATACACGGGACAGAGTTTCTACTGGCCGCTTTGCAGCTAAACAGGTCATCAATAAATGCAATAATTTAGAACCTACCTAATACTGAGAGTATTTCACCCACATAGCAGAGTCTGGAAAGCTACCCATGCCATATTCAATATGCCAAAAACAGTAACAATTATAGACCTAATTCCCATGATTGGATGAATGGTTTGAGGCTCTTCATGTTCCTGGAGCTAGCAGATTCCCTTGAGTTATACTAGCAAGCAACAGGGACCAATGGAGACATTACTGGTGCCTGTGCAAGGAAATCAATGAACAATGGGAAGACAAATGATAAAAGTGATATACAAACATTATATATATGTATATATATGTTAACATATATATAATAATCTGTTTCACTGAACATGTTGTATTTGAGAATTATATAAATAAATAACCAAAAAATCTGTATATATCTTCTGTTTTAATTGAGTTGACAAAGTTAATGACTATAACTCCCTCTTGATGTAAAAAATCAATTAGAATCTGACTTTAAGGTCCCAATATTGCCAGTGAGTGAAGAAGGTCACTTTTTCTCATACCAGAAATATGGGAATATATGGGGTACTTGGAGAAAAGTGTATTTAAATCTGTAGGAATTATGAGTAAAATCTGGTGGTAATTTCTTAACTTGACCTGTCACACTAAAGATAGAAAAATTAAAAAGCATAAGGGCCAGAGAGATAGTATAGCAGGTAAGTCTCCTGCCTTACACATGATCAACCTGTATTCAATTCTCAGCAGAGTATATGGTCCCCCCAAAGCCCACCAGTAGTGATTCTTGAGTATGTTTTAGTATGACCATTTCACCAGCAATATATATATATATATATATATATATATATATATATATATATATATACCAGTATATATATACTGGTATATAACCAGTAGTGATTCTTGCTATGTTTTGGTATGGCCCATACACTCCAACCACCCCCACACCAAAAGTTAATATAGTACTTCTGTTAAAAAGTTCCTACGAGGTGAATTAAAATGACTATTGCATTCATTACTATATTTCCAAATTATACAAATAATAAGAGAAAGTTAAATAAAACAACAGATATATAGTCAAAAGTGGTGATGACTAAACAAATAAACTTTGCTTAAATTTAAAATAAACAGCTAAGTAGTTTCAATTCATCTATTGACTATAGCTTCCTTCACAATTGAATAAAATCTAAAGTACTTCAAAATTTTCTCTCACTTTCCTAAACTATCATTATCTCAGAGCTAAAATCTGATTTCCCAGATTCTTAGTCAAGCTGTCTGAGAAAGTCTAATAGGCTGAAGAAGACAGCTTCCATGCTCTAGTTCAAGTTTCATAAGGCCCACCCAAGATATTCAAACTCAACTAGGAAATCTACCAAGTGGTCACTGTATCCTTGTACAATAAAAGTACTTCAAATATGACACCAGCAAACCTTTATGGCTCATTATTCTCCAGGCTCAGAAATTAGGTTTCCAAACAAATTTTATTGTTTTCTTTTCATAGAACTTCTTTCTGGATGCAAGAATTCACACAATTATCCACCACTAGTAATTCGCAACAGATGGCTCTGCTGGCCTTTAATAATAAACAATAGGAAGCTGAATGGAAAACGGACTCACTGCTTCAACAAAGGAACCTTTCTTCTGACTAGCAAAAGACTTGAAACTTTCTTAAACTTTATTTAGACAGTTTTAAGCTCTGTCCTTAATCAGGCCAAATGATCCATTCTCTCCCAGGCCTGTAGAGCTCAGGAGAACCAGCCAGATCTATTAGACTCTGCATGCTCAGTAGTATCCAGCAAACCCTTGATGTTTTATCAGATTGCACAACCCACCCCTATTATCTCTCAGAGAGGGGCTCATCTCCCTAGCCCACTTTCTCCAAGAATACTGACTTGACAGTCAGTAAAAGTTGTTTATGTCATATAAAGAGTTTTATTAATACAAACTTTGAGCCTTGGCAATTGTCCATTCACCATTCCCAACACTACTTTTGTTTATTTTCTTATGAGCCCATATTATTTTCCAAACTTTGTAAACTTATATTCATAGATCTCTTCTGCATTTGTGTTAAAAACCTACCTTTATGACTATTGGTACTGGATTTCTTTGACAGAGACAGTGCACCAAGCAGACCAAGGAGCCTGTGGCAGGGATGCAATAAAACACAGGAAATTATACTACAATTACATTCTTAGTACCACGTGGGAAAGTCAAAGGTATCCATGCTCTTAGTCCTTTGTCATACTGCTAATGCTATGATCATGTATTGTTTTATGCCCTTACTCAATGAAGAGCTTTGCCCTCCTCTCATCTTCCAGTCTAACTGCTTTAGCCTCAGACAAGGGGGTAATTCCACTTAAATTACTGCTTGTTCTGGAATTTATGACGTGACCTGTAGAGAATGGAAATAATCAGTTTTGTCTCCCTGAGATGAACCCATGGGATCAAGTAGCTGGCTATGTCACTGCAAGTTTCTCCATCACAGATCGACATTTCATGAGACAGCTGGTGATATTAATGCAAAAAGAGGCATCACAAAGTAGATATACCTTCAAAGTCATGGTCTGGATTTCAATAACACTTGACTTGAAGAAGCAAAATTTGATTTGAAAGAATAAATCATCTTTCAAAATTTTGCTTAATGATCATATAATCCACAACTGGAGTAAGAGCTTGCTAAGAAAGACAGAGAGATAAAGCAATCGATACTTCAAAGTAGAACTTTTCTGATTTGAAATTGTATGTTGTCGCCAAATAAATGGAGAAATTCCCATACAATACTCGAAGACATGACAGTGCTTACTTAATCAAGTAATTTTCTTTAGAATTTTCCCATGTATTTCATATAAGAAATATGTATGTAAAAAGCAATTGTATAATATCTGAGTTTTTATTCCTAAATGAAGCATTCACTTTTTAGATTAAAGCTAACAGAATATTTGGGAAATGATACAGATCGCACACATACCCTCAGTTCCTATACATGCATGAGTTCCCTCCTTGTCTTTTCCCATGACACATCATTATCACTGATATTAGTAATTTACATTATCATTTCAGTGATCTATATTCTCTGAGAATTGTTTCTATGCATTTGCATCATGTTTTCATATTATGTGGTAGAAATGGTGGTGAGAATAGTGGACATCACAGAATATTATTTAATTGGCTCTTTTAAATCTGAATGGCACAAACGGTAACCAGTCAAAAAGATAAAGAGTATGGCGGGTGGTAGGAAATAGTAAGCCAGGAAACGACCTTCTGACCACTCCACCTGTGTGTGGACTGACAGAAGGACCAAATAGTTTTCAACCACAAAGCCTGAGAATTAAGAAAGTCCAAGCAGACAGACCCCTGAGGCATGAACTTCAAGATGTAGCCCTGAGCTAGACTTGGGAGAAATAAACCCCAGCAAGGGAATACAGGTTGCAGGGATCCAGCAATGAATCAACTTCAGGCTTGGAAACTGCACTCTGGAGACAAGTGTATGGTGAGAGATAACACCATAACACCGGGATGCCGTATCTGGGCCAGCGCCAGTAAAGGGACCGGAGAAAGTGACTGTGTGCACAGGTTAAAAAGAAGAGACTGGGACTGTGATGCACCTTATTAAGAGGTGTGTGTGTGTGTGTGTGTGTGTGTCTGTGTGCCTGTGTGTATGTTTGTGTCTGTGAGTGTGTGTATAAAATGCATCTTGGAGTTGGGTATGGAATTCTCTCATACATTACTCAAGGACCCGAGGCATTCAGGAACAAAAGTGATTTTCACAATGACAATAGTATAGAATTTTTTAAATTTTATCCTAAAAATTCCTTACTGTTGGGAATGACTAATTAGTGAATATTTTCACAATGCACATTTTGTTTTTGCTAAAACATGTAGGAACAGTAGAAAATTTATTCTTTCCAAGTTGATTTTGTTTACATAATAATATGCATTGATAGTTTCTCCTTTATCTTTTACAACTTGAGAGTTCACTTGGTTTTCAATTCTGAATCACCTTTCAATTATTTTGTGATTCGAGCTTATTTACCCATTATCTTCTAAAGAACATTTTGGATGCTACTACATTTTAGAAGTTGTATTGTCCTATTATTGTACAAACATAAATATTTAATTTTTTGGTGAACTATTACATAGTTTGTTTCTGGATGATATGGTAACAAATAGTTGATTTTGAAGGGAATCTCCAAATCCCTTCTGAAATTACAGCACAAATGTACATACATGGATGAGAATTCTGTATTTTTAAAGCTGCGTTTTTTTTTCCTCTGAAAAAGTTAACGGGTTCTCTATTAAGCATGTTTTCTTTTCTCTCCCTGCAAACAAAATTTCTTTAGTTCACTATCCCCCACTCAAATCTATTTCAATTTATTTCTCAAACAGTAAACAATTTTGGAAGTAAAGGTGACTTGTTTGAGAACTTATGAAATTTTCACTGGAGGAACTATAACCACAGCAAAAGTTAACTCGTAATCGGGCATTTGCAAAGAAGTACAAGTAGACCTTTACTCCTAAAATGGAAACTTCTAGTGAAAACCAAGTCTTTTCATTTTCCGTAGTTTATTATAAGCTGGAGTCTATGTGACTTATCCTGGGAGTCATACCACATTTCATTGTCCAGATGCTAACTACTGCGTACTATTAGCAAGCATTTTGCATAACTACACCAAGTTAGCATTTGGAATCTGAGATGTGTACCTGGATATGGGACTAAAGATGCACTGAGACATCACTGAGGGCCAAGAAGCTGGGTTTATGTCCTGGTTGTGTTGTTATTTGTGACTTTTATCTCCTACTTCACTATATTGTCTTGTTGCTGAACTCAAAGGCCTTTCTCATGTATTGCTATTTTATAACGGTGTTGCCACAAAATGAATATTTGAATTCAATTCTCATCGAACCATCAACCCAGGGAAAGTATACAGAGGTCAGGACTGACTTTTGTTTCCTGCAAAGAACATTCCCCTTGGGCCAGAGAAACAGTACAGGGATTGTAGCACACAGCATTGTTCAAGGTCTTGCTGCACATAAAACAGTGAACAAATATACAGTGGAGGAAGATCTACGGTTGAAGAAACTAAGCCAAGTAAAAAAAAAATAAAAAGCTTGTAAATGTATAAACCTCCACAAAAAGTCAAAGGTGCCAACTGATGATTTCCATTAAATGAAAATGATTCATGTCTTAAAACCTATACCACCAAAAGGAAATAGACCATGTACTGTTAAAGATAAGACAAAGTAAATTTAAGATTTAGAAAGCTAGTTTTTCAAAAAAACAATCAGACTAAGCTACGTAAACAAGCCAGCTAAAATAAAATTCTGATTCAGAAGTGTAAAAACCTGAAAAGAACCATATGGTCTGCAATTTTATTTCAGCCAATCTTATTTTCTTAATGGCTTAAAGGTAAATTTAAAGTTAAATTAGGTTCAGAATGCAATTGAAAGTTAAATGGTGTGTAAATTAATAGCTCAATTTTTAAAGTAATATCGTTAGGTTTTTGAGATAGACTAGTGAGATAGACTAATGGCACATATGTGTAAAATAAGAGCACTTTTAAGTTTGTAAATATCATTAAAATTGTTTCACCAAAACAGCAGATCTTAGAGAAGAAGCAATGCCACTAGAAAAATAATATGACCTTGTTTTACGACAGACAAATTAAGGTGAAAATATTGACAGAATAACAATTTGAACTTTTCCTAGGTTAAACTAGTGGACAAAGGGATAAATGAATCTGTATATTTCTATTTTATAAAGAGTATTCATGAGTAGATAGTTCCTATTTCCTTGATAAAACGGAACATCTTTTTTTATTGAAAACAATGCATAATGTTCAATAATCCTGTTGACCCTATTTTTCTATCCTTTCTGTGTTCAGGGTCTTGGAAACAGTCTCACAGGAAGAGAAAATGATTTACTTCTTTTCTGTATTAGCATTTGAATTGACATTTGGGTTTCAAAATATACATATGTAGTTTTTGTTCACAACAGACAGAATGGATTTTTATCACTCTCATGATCTTCTTGGTTCTCTGGATTCTATGTTCAAAGAGGAGTGTAAATTAGAGAAACTGAAAGACCGCGTACCCTGCTATACACTACAAACAAGGTACAGATCCCTGTAACAAACAGCACATTTCCAACCAGGAATGATTCCTGAGCACAGAGTCAGGAGGAAGGCTTCAGTATCTACAGACACGTCCTAAGCAAGAATAAAATAAAATAAGAAGGCAAAGCTCATAGAGCAGAAGGAAGATATACCTAAAACAGTGTTTAGGTACTTTAGTCTGAAAGGATCCGCCAGTCATTCACCACTTTCAGTTACATTAGTCTTCTGAGAAACACATTCTGCCTCTTCCTTTCTCCTGTTTTATTTCTCACCTCTCTCACACAAATTTCCTCCTTCCCTATATTCTTTTCTCTCTATGTCTCTGCCTCTGTTTCTGCCTCTCTCTCTCTCTCTCTCTCTCTCTCTCTCTCTCTCTCTTTTCTTGGAGTATTGAAGCTTTGCTTTGGTTTACTTTATATACTTTAACTAGAGACAGCTTATTTAGTAACTTGCATTCATTTTCATGCTATATTTAGATGACCATCACTTTACTTGCATCACTTGTCTTCCCGTTTTTCATCGATTTGCTCAAGCTGGTACCAGTAACATCTCCATATGTCCTGTCACATGCTAGTGTAGCCCAAGGGCATCTGCTAGCTCCAGCTCCAGGAACAAAGCCTCAAACCATTACATCAGGTCATGGTAATGAGGTCTATAATTGTTACTGGTATTTGTCATATTTTGGCATAGATGAACATGCTAATTAAAAATGTAGATGTTACTAACTTCAGTTGACTAATGAGTTGTCATACTATCTATTGTGTATTTCTACATTCACATATATGTTTATGTTCCCATATTTACAGATATTTACATTTTAATAAATATATGCATTTTAATGTAAATACATTTGCATTTTATACTCACATATCTGCATATATTTCTATTGTACAGATGAAGAAAGGAATACTAAAGATGCCAATAAACATGGATATTTATTCCTCCTTAGCCTGCGTATGCACATTTTCAGGGATCTTACCTGGACTTCAGACTTCTTTTCTTTTTTTTTTTTTTTTTTTTTTTTGAATCACACGGGCTTTGTTCAAGGGTAACTCTTGTCTCCGCTCTCAGAAGTTACTTCTGGCAGTGCTCGGGGCACCCTCTGTGGTGCTGGGGATGGAACACAGTTGGTTGCACACGAGGCAAACACCCTGCTGGCTGTACTATTGCCAGGCCCCCTTCATGGATTTCTTTACTCTTCATTGAGTGGAGAAACATGAAAAGGCATGTGTTGTTCAAACATTTTGAAAAGCCTAAAAGGATGCTTTCGATAGTATTCTTTCAGCTAGTTCAAATATTTAAATTGAGCATGAGACATTTTAGAAATAAGATAAATTAATAAGTAATAATTTCTGCTCTTTCAAATATAAAACTTGCTGGATGGTAGAGAAAATTAACTCACATTTCCAATGAAGTGTTAAAGTCATTTTATAGCAAAGATATAGCATCAAGTTGACGGAGGAAGAGATAGATTCTGAGAGACAGTTCATTCATCTTGACTTATTACCTTGTGTTCAGCACGTAGGAGCTGGTAGGAGATATTTATATTTAATAACATGGTGAAGATGAGAATAAGTATAAATTAGTTTCACTGTGGTATAATAAAAGTGAAAAAAAGAATAAGTATAAATTATGGAAGAGTTATAAATGACAGGAAGATTGAAGCCCATGAAAAGAGTTTTAGAAAGGTCAGTGTAGTAAAGTCTTAAACCAAAAACAGTTAAAGTAAATAAAGCTTTTAAAGTGGGCAGAGAACATATTCAAGAGTTATTTTAATAAATTATAGAGGAAACCTCTAAGCAAAGCTCTGCTGAGAATGATCATTTAGGCATGGTATTAAACATGATTTTATGAGAACAAACCAGAAATAACAAGAATATTTTCAATAATTTAGATAAGAAAAGAGTCTGTTTTAGGACAAGATGATAATAATAAGTAGGCCAAAATTTGAAAAGTACAAAATCTTTTAAAAAGTAAAATGCAGAGAATTCGGTGTTTAAATGTGAAATACAGTTGAAAGAAGTACTCCAAAGGATGTCCAGCTTTCTGGCATGTGCCATTTAAGTACTCGCGCCATTACTAAAAAAGAGCATTATTTGAAAGTGACATCAAAATTATCTGAGATCTACTTTTTCAAATTCAAAACTTAATGGATGATAGAGAACATTAACTCATACTTCCAATAAAGTGCTAAAATATCTCATTACCTGAGATAAATTTTAATAACTAATTTAAATCCATTTTTAAATTTGAAAATGAAGTACAAATTAGAAAAGAAGATATGGTTGATTGCTTGCCAACTAAGTATAAATAAACCGACTATGTCAAAACTGAGAAAACTCAGTAGTAAGTACATGTACTGTGATTCTATCCATGGCCGATAACTTTGGTTTCTGTAAATGGTAACAATATGATAGTAAGCTAAGAAGATCAAAGCAAGAATTAAGATATCATATAAACTTTCTTGGAATGTTCATATATCTAACTGAAAGCTCCCTGAAAATGAGGATTCTTAGAATGTTCTTCTTCCTTTGATGGTAACTCATAGTTGATGGGAATTTATTCTTTATCTAAGTACTATATTATTACATAAATTTACATAAATATTACAGTTCTGACATTTAATACACAAAACAAAACTTATCATTCTAAACTTGCATTCATGAAATTTAATTTAAATTTTAAATTCAGTACTTCAAAACTATCCAAACTCTAATTTGAGAAACATTTGAATACAAAGTAAATGCTTCATTGTTTTCTCCTTTTAAGAGAGGGTAGCATACTTGGCAATGCTAAGGGGTTATTCCTGCCTCTGCCCTCAGGAATTACTTCTGGTGGTGCTCAGGAGGGCATATGGGATGCTCAGGATAGAACCTGGGTTGGGGCTCCATGCAAGGCAAACACCCTACCTGCTGTGCTATCATTCCAGCCTCCAAGATACTTCACTGTAAAATATCACTTAATCTATTAGTATTCACTTCTCAATCACAATAGCCATTGAAAACTTATAATTTTCTAATAATTTTCCTACTAAGGACATATTATAAATTAGGATTATGCAATATATATTTTTATGACAGACTTATTTTACCCCTTTCTTGTTGTTTGACCTAATGTTTAACATAGCCATGTTATGAAGGAATCCATCAATATATCCAAATCAGCAAATCAGGGAAGAAACCATGAAGAGGTAAGGTAGAAGAAAAGGGGGAATGCTGAATAAATCCAAGCCCCTAGTTTGTTGTTCATAAATAATCTAGTTGACTGTACTTGCAAGCCAATATGGTAACAGAAATAGAGAAGGACAGAAATCTCAGAATACTGTGTAGATGAAATGGTTGTTGAGAACATGAGTTCATATGCGACCGAGTAAGAGAAAAGATGATGGTTGGTGGGCAACCAATGTAGTAGTCCAGATTACTTATAAGATTTTCATCATTGTGAGCATTATTGTGAAGACATGCTGCTCTATTCCTTATCTCTTTCAATCCATTTAATGTATTCTTTAATTTTTTACATCAGTAGTTTTTGAAGTGATTGAATGTTTTTACAGAGCTACTTTGATTTCCTCTGCTGTGCAGGAGACATGTGCTTAGGTCCTCCTCAAAAGGAAAATTTTTTATGAGATTACAGACACACATGTACTTCTGTCTTTTTGTGACTTAGAAGCTAAATTCCTTGAATTTTTATGTTTCTGTATTTTGATAAAGACACAATAGTAGGAGACATTAGCACTCCACTTTTACCACTAGAAGATCAATCTGAGAATATTGATAAAGATATGAATATCAATAAATGAATAGTTAGAACTGAGCTTAGTAGATATATACTGAGTTATACCCTTGAAACCCAACACAATTTTCTCTAGTGCACATGAAACATTCTCTAAAATAAAACAGTGTTTTAGGTTATTTATTATTAAATAATATTTTTATCATGTCTACACTAAAGCCTGGCAAGCTACCTGTGTTGTATTTGATATGTCAAAATAGACCCTCATTCCCATGACCTGAAGGAATGATTTGAGGCTCTTCATGTTCCTGGAGTGAGCAAGGTTCTTGGGCTATACCTGCACGTGACAGGGACAAATGGAGATGTTATTGACTCCCACTCATGCACATTGATGAACAATGGGAAGACAAGTGGCAAGTTTGTTTGTTTTGTATTATACCACAGTAAGATATACAATTACAAAGATGTTCATAATTGGGTCTCAGTCATGCACTATTCCAGCACCTATCCTTCCACCAGTGCCTCATTCCCACCACCAATGTCCCCACATTCCCTCCCCACCTCCCCAGCCTGCCTCAATAGCAGGCACTTTCATTTTCCTCTTTCTCTCTGTGTATGTCTATGCCTCTCTCTCTCCCTATATTTCCCTATCTCTCTCTCTTTCATTACACATTGTGTCTTCCCTACAGACATTTAGGAGTTTATCATGAAAATCTCTTTTGTATATTCAATGCTGAGTTCTAGTCTGGAGTTACCATTTCCCACAATTAGAACAATGGTATGGATTTATATCTCATTAATGAATGCAGTCATTCTATATCTGTCTTTGTCCGTCTGACTAATTTCACTCAGCATGATAATCATCATGTCCATATATGTGCAGGTAAATTTCATGACTTCATACCAACTGATAGCTGCATAGTATTCCATTGTGTAGATGTACCAAAGTTTCTCAATCCAATCGTCTGTTTCTTGGGCACTCTGGTTGTTTATATATTCTGGCCATTGTGAATAGTGCTGCTACGAACATAGAAGTGCAGATGGTGTTTCCACTGTGTGTATTTGGCATCCCAGGGTATAATGCCAGGAGTGGTACAGCTGGGTCAAATAGAACCCTCAATTTCTAGTTTTTGGAGGAATATCCATATTGTTTTCCAAAAGGGCTGGACCAGTCAGCACTCCCACCAACAGTGGATGAGAGTCCCTTCCTCCCCACATCCAAGCCAGCACCAGTTGTTCTTGCTCTTTTGGTTGGGTGCCATTCTCTGTGGTGTGAGACGATATTTCTTGTTGTTTTATTTGCAGCTCCCTCATGATTAATGATGTAAAGCTCTTTTCACATGCCTTTTAGCCACTATAATTTCTTTTTGGACTTTTCTGTTCATTTCTTCTCCAGATTTTTTTTGATGGGGGTTGGCTGTTTTCTTCTTATAAAGTTCTAGCAGTACCTGAAATATATCATGTATATTAACCCCCATCGGATGGGCTTGAGTGAATATTCTTTCCCAGTCTGTGGGCTGTCTGTATCTTGGTCACAGTTTCTTTTGAGGTGAAGAAGCTTTTTAGTTTTACATAATCCCATTTTTTATCTTTGCTTCCATTTACTCTGTCAATGGTATTGTGTCTTTGTAGATGCCTTTGGCTTTTATGTCATAGCTTTTCCTATGCCTTCTTCTATGAACCTTATATATTTATATCTGATGTTGAGATATCTAAAAATTTTGATCTGACATTGTGCATGGGATTAGAAGGAGGTTACATTCATTTTTATACCTGAAGCTGCACAGTTTTCCCAGCACTACCTGTTGAAGAGGCTTTCTTTGCTGTACTTCATATTTTTGTTCCTTTATTGAAGATTAAGAGATAGTATATTTGAGATTGTTTCAGTATATTCAGATCTAGTCCATAGGTCTACATGTCAGTGTCTCTGCCTCTACCATGCCGCTTTTAATTATGACTGCTTTGTAGTAGAGTTTGAAATTGAGTAAAGTGATACCTCCCATCTTCAATTTTCCCAAGGATTGCTTTATCTATTAGTGGAAGTTTATTATTCCATACAGATATCAGGAGTGCTTGGTCAATTTCTTTGAAGAATACCATGAGTATCTTTTTAGAGACTGCATTGAATCTGTATAAAGCTCTAGGGAGTATTGCCATTTCGATAATGTTAATTTTCCCAATCCTTGAGCAGGGAATGTGTCTCCAATTCTGCAGGTCCTCTTTTATTTCTTGAAGCAACGTTTTGTGTTTACTTTGCAGACATACTTTACATTCTTACTCAAACTGGTTCCTGGTATTTGATTTTCTATCGCACAATTGTGAATGGAATCGTTTCTTTAATACCCCTTTCTTCTCTTTTATTATTTCCATAAAGAAAAGCAATTTGGGTATTGATTTTGTACCCTGCCACTCTACTATAGGAATTGATTGTTCTAGGAGCTTTTTGGTAGAGAGTTTAGAGTTCTCTAGGTACAATATCATGTCATCTGCAAATAGTGACAGCTTGGCTTTTTCCTTTCCTATCTGGATTCCCTTAATATCTTTTTTCCCCTGATTTCTATGGCAAGTACTTCCAGTATTATATTGAATAGAAGAGGTGAGAGTGAGCAGCATTGTCATGTCCCTGATCTTAGGGGAGAGGCTCTCAATTTTCCCCATTGAGAGTGATGCTCATTGTTTACTTGTAGTAGATGGCTTTGAATATATTGAGGAAGTTGCCTTCAATTCCAATTTTATGGAAAGTTTTTATCATGAATAGGTATTGGAGCTTGTCAGATGCTTCCTATGCATCTATTAATATGACCATATGGCTTATATTTTTCCTCTTATAGATATGATGTATTATGTTGATTGACTTGTGGATGTTGAACTATCCTTGCATTCTCTGCATGAATCCTTAGTCATGGAGTATAATCCTTTTGATGACTCTTTGGATTCTATTTGCTAGTATTTTATTGAAGATCTTAGCATCTGTGTTCATCAGGGAGAATATTTTGTAGGTTTCCTGTTTGTGGCATCTTCTACTGTGGGTATCAGCTTAATACGCACCTCGTAGAAGCTATTTGTGAGTGCTTCTGTTTCTTCAATTTTCTTAAAGAGCGTGAAAAGGATTGGGGGTAGGTCTTCTTTAAAGGTTTCATAGAAGTCACTGGTCACTTCTATCTGAACCTGGTCTTGTGTTTGGGCAGACTTGATTATAGATTGAATCTCCTCGATGGTGATAGGTTTGTTCAGGTATAACAAATCTTCATGTTGTGACTTTGGGAGGATATAGTAATTCAGGAATTTGTCCATTTCTTCTAGGTTCTCTTTTTCTTGGCATATAGACTCTCAAAGTAATCTATGTTGAAATTTTGCCTGAGGCTTGCACCAAACTATGTTGGCCAATAAGCTCGAGAGTTTCTGAAGACGTTTGTTGGTGGCTTTTTTGTCTCTTGGCATTCCTTGCACAATCATGGAGGTGCTGAATCAGTTGATTATATTCCTTGTCAATGTTCTTAGTGAAAGAATCTTCCCATGTTACTGTAATAATGCCAAAGAGCTCCCATTTGGTTCTTGGGGAGTTCTCTTCCTAAATTTTGCAGCCCTTCTTCACATTTAGTGAAGTAGAATTTTGCAGGGAGAGACAGTGGTCTGATCCCATCTGTAATTCTGGGAATACTGCAACATCAGTCAGGCAAAACCATTGCTTGAATATGATGTGGTCAATTCCATTTTGGAACTGTCCACTGGGAGACTCCCATGTCCAATGTTTGGATTCAGCCTTCAGGAACTGTGAGTTACCATGAATAGTCTTGGTAAACATGATGAACTCAGCCAGTCTTTCACCCTATTCATTCCATTATAGGCCATAAGTCCTAATGTGGAATTCTTCTGGCAACCTTCTCAGACATATCTTAGCATTAAAATCACTGACAGAGATCTTGTAGAAGTTATACTTCTTTGTAGAACTTCTCCAGCTCAATGTAGAATTTTTTTCAATTTCTTCTTCATCGTAATTGGATGTTGATGCATAGATAATGAAGATAGAAACTGCTGGCAATGAGCCACATCTATTCAAGTGTAATCATCTGATTTGGGTTGCTAGGC
Organism: Cryptotis parvus; assembly: GCA_021461705.1. Lineage (NCBI taxonomy): Eukaryota > Metazoa > Chordata > Mammalia > Eulipotyphla > Soricidae > Cryptotis > Cryptotis parvus. The sequence continues at coordinate 59,942 of JAJIBD010024756.1, forward strand.
ATCTGAAGGAATCAATGATCATGGCTAAGTTAGTATTGACAAGGACACCAACACCACTGACGCTCTATTTTCGCATGTTCCAAGAAACATTTCCTCTCCAGTGTTGAAAATGACATGATGTAATTGATGCCTTCTCGTCTTGATCAGTCCAATGATGTCTTTCTTGATCTTCTGTAGTTTCACCATCAGGTCTTCGATGGATGCTTCAGATGCCAGCATACAGACGTTGAAAGTACAGAGAGTCATTGTAGTCCTTCATTTTGGTAGCCTAGTTCGGCCCTGAATTTTATCAGCCTCTCCTTGCTCATCTTTTTACAACTTCCATATTGTTCACAAACCAGTGCAGGGAAGTGATAAAGAAAGACCTGAAAGAGAGAAGAGCAGCAGCACTGGTAGATGTGGCAGAAGCCAGAAAAAAGTATTTGCAAATCCTGCCTATCCTTCTCCAACTACAAGACCAAGATGACTGCCCTCTAATGCCCTAACGGATCTATCAGATTTTCCAGAAGGTCAATGGAGAAGATAATCCACTACTTCTACTCAGATCTATTCTAGAGCCTCTTCCACCTGCCAAGATATAAAAATTCCGCAGGATGGATATGTCATTCTCAATGTTCTCCCTTCTGAAATTCAACATGCCATTTCATCAATAAAAAAGTGTACAACACTCAGTCGATACAAGGTTAGACCTGAACACCTGAAGATCTGCCACCAGTACCCATCAGTACACTGGCTCAGCTCTTCGGCTCTACACATGCTATCTGTCTGAATGCAAGATTCTGTCCCAACGGAAAACCAGCAGGACCCTTCTGTTACAAGAAGAGCAACAACCACAACATTAGCAACTATCGACCCATCTCCCTGTTATCCATCCTCTACAAGTTATTCACTCGACTCATCCTGAATAGAATTGGCAGAATACTACATGGACAACCATGTGAGCAAGCTGGGTTACTGAAAAGGATTCAGCACAATTAACCATATACACAGGTGACCAAATTCATGAGGTTTCATGAGAGATGCTGCTCTGTTTAACATTCATTGATTTAAAGAAAGCCTTTGATTCTGTTGAGACTAAAACAATCATTGAAGCCCTAGCTAAACAGGGCATTCAAACTCAGTACACCAAGATCCTACGTGAGCTGTATTATGTATTCACTACCAGGATCTCACCATTCTACAAGGAAGTGATCATCAATGTAAAGAGAGGGGTTTGACAGGGAGATACCATTTCACCAAAACCCTTCAGTGCCACCCTCATGAACATCATGCGACAACTGGAATTGGAAGGAATGGGAGTAAAGATAGATGGTCAGCAACTACACCACCTCCACTTCACTGATGACATCATTCTGATAACACCAAATATCAGCCAAGTGGAATAAATGCTGGCCAACTCGACCTTGAGTGTGGAAATGTTGGACTGCAGCTGAATTTCAAGAAGACAATGTTCATGAAAAAAGGACTAGTTCCTAATGTTCCATTTGCTCTCGATGGACTGAACATCTCTGAATGGAGCAGTCATGGTATCTAGGTCAAGAACTCAACATGATAAATGACCTAGCACCTAAGTGGCGCAGGAGGAAGAGAGCAGTGTGGAATGCCTTCAAGAGTGTTGAAAATGGCTAAAAGGACAAATAACCTCTAGTTCTGGGCATATCTCTTCGACTCCACCATTCTTCCTGCACTAACATATGCCTCAGAGACCTGGGCCCTTTGAAAACAGGATGAGAAGGCCACTCTTGTAGTCCAAAAAGAGGAATTGAAGGAGTCATGCTTGAGTATCACGATTCACATGAGTGGGAGAAGGAATCTGGAGTTCTGACCTCTGTTGATGATCAAGAATCAAAGATGTTGTCTTTTTCACCAAGATGATGAAAATCAGATGGGCAGGAAACATAATGCGATTTAGGGATGATCACTGGACAAGAGCTGTTACTGACTGGATTTCACGGAATGTCAAAAGAATGTGTGACTGCCCACCGACGAGATAGTAGAGTCTCTGTCAAAAATCTAAATGAACAGTTTGAGGCCCCTCATGTTCCTGGAGTGAGCAGATGCCATTGGCTATACTTTCACATGACAGGGACAAACGGAGACATTACTGGTGCCTGCTTGAGCAAATCAATGAACATAGGGAAGTAAAATGATAAGTGATAAGTGATGTTCTTTTTTAAATTTCGGTGGTTTCTGTTGTGATGTCCCCCCTTTTTCTTTTCTAATTCTATTTATTTAGTTTCTCTCTTTCCCTTTCCTTGTGAATCTTGCACGTAGTTTGTCAATCTTGTTTATTTTTTTTTCAAAGGGCAAGCTCTTATTTTCTTTTGGTCTTGTGGATTGTTTTTTGGGATTCTATCTCATTGATTTCTGCTCTAAGTCTTATTATTTCTTTCTGCTTGGGTTGGGTTCCTTTTGCTGGTCGCTTTCTAAGATCTTAAGCTGTGAGATCAGACTGTTTATGATGGCCCTTTCTTCTTAATTGAATGCTTGCAGAGCTATGAACATTCCTCTTAACACTGCTTTCTCTGTATCCAACAAGTTCTTGTCTTCAGTTTCATTTGTTTCCAGGAACTTTTGAATTTCCTCTTTGATTTCTTATTTTGACCTGCTGGTTGGTCAGCAGTGGGCTGTTTAGTTTCCAGGTGCTGGGTATCACTCTTCATTTTTGTGTGTGATTGACTTCTATTTTAAGTGCAACATTGTCTGAGAAAATAATTGACACAATTTTTATCTTATTGATTTTACAGAGGTATGTATTATGGCTCTGCTGTGATCTATCTTGGAATATGTTCTATGTGCACTGGAGAAAAGTGTGTACTCAGCTTTGGAGGGATAAAATGCCCTGAATATATCTAGCAGCCCTCTTTCTTTAGGGTCAGTATTTCCTTGGTGAGTTTCAGTCTTGTAGATCTATCAAGAATTGATAGAGCAATATTGAAGTCTCCAACTACAATTGTGTTACTGACAATGTCTTCTTTGAAGTCTATAACCTATTTTTAGGTAAGTTGCTAACCCCTCGTTGGGTGCATATATGCTTAGGAGTGTAATTTTTTCCTGATATGTTTCCTTTTATTATTAGGAAGTGACCTTCACTGTCTCTTCTGACCTTTTCATCCTGAAGTCTATGTTGTTGGATACTAGTATGGCCACCTTGACCTTTTGGAGGTGTTGTTTGAATGAAGGATCATTTTTCAGCCTTTAACTTTGAGCCTGTCTTTGCTCTTATTGCTCAGATGAGTTTCTTGAAGACTGCAGGATGTTGGGCTCAATTGTTTGATACATTTTGCTACTCTGTTTCTCTTAACATGCATTTAGACCTTTTATATTGAGAGAGATAGTTGCCATGACACTTTTTACCATCTTTTGTATAAGTTTGCTGTTCTTTTGAGGTTTTTTTTTTGGTCTTAGAGTAGCTCTTTCTGCCCTTCTTTTAAGGTTGTTTTTTTTTTGAGTCAATGAAGTTCCTGAGTTGCTGTTTACCACGGATCTCCGTTTCTCCGTAACTGTCCTTCAAATCTGAATGAGAGTCTAACTGGCTAAAGAATTCTTGGTGAGGCCTTCGTTTCATTGAGCTTTATCACTATATCCCACCACTGCCTTCATGCTTGGCAGTTCTCTTCTGATAAGTCTGCTGAAAGATGAATGGATGCTCCTTTTGTATAATATGTCCTTCTTTGATCTTGACACTTGAAGAATTTTGTCACTATATATGACATCCATTACTCTGAATAGAATATGTGTTGGAGCCTTTTTATTGGGGTCTCTTTTTGCTGTTTTCAATTAGGCTTCTTGGATCTGGATGCCCATGTCCTTTAACTCTGGAAATTTTCTGCAAGGATATTTTTTGAACTGTAACTATTTCCTTGGGATTGCCTTCCTGTTCCTCTGGTACTCCAGTGATTTTTAAGTTGTTCCTCCTGGATTCATCGTCATTATCTCTAGCCCAGTGTGGATCCATTTTTTTGGTCTTTTTTATTAGTTGGATTTCCTCTGAGTGCTTTCTGCAGCTCATTCTCGTTCTCACTGATTCTGTCTTCCGCTATTATCATCCTAATATTGAGATCCCCCACTGCATTTTTCATTTCATCTACTGAGTTATTTATTGATGATAATTCTTTTGTAGTTCTCTCATTTCTGCTTTTATTTCCCTCCCTTAATTTATTGGCTGCTCTTTCAACTGCTTCATTTATGTTCCCCTGTATTTTATTGGACATCGTTCCACTTTGTCATTGAGCTCATTGAACATCTTCAACATTTCTTCTCTAAATTCTTAGTAAGAGAGATTATGTATATGGGTATTCCTTTTGAGTCTTCAGGGGTTGTTTTCTTCATCTGCTCTTACAGGTGGGGATCTGCGTTATTTCCCCATGTTACTATATTAGTTTAGGGTGGATCCTTTTTAGGGCACAATTTCTTCCCTCACTGTCAGGTATGACTGGTAGTCTGGAGGTGGATACTTCTGGAGCACTGCCCCCCCTCTTACTGTCAGGTAGGGCTCAGGGGAGGCTCCATAGATGGTCTCCTCTCTCCTTTCAAGGATGTTGCCTTCCTCTTCAGTGTTCCTGTGTGAATTGTGTGGGGCATCTAGCACTGATTCAGAGGCTGTTCTTAGTCTTGAACTTAATGCTAATTTTAGGTTGCAATGGTACTGATTCTTGTGTTCACTGTTATTTTGCGAGCTTTGGGAGAATGTAGTATTGTTTAATGGCCCAATGTGATTAGGGGTACCTAGACTTCCCTGGTGAGGAGTTCGGAAAAGAGTCCAAGATTTGATTCAGTGCAATATGGAAGCCAAGATTAACCTGCAGCTATGAGAATAGCTACACCCCCAGCTCCAGTGTTTCATGGGTTCTAGTAGTAATGATATTATTTAATACTTGCAGTGTTATTGTACCAACTACTTCCAGAGTATCAGTCTCCCTCCAAAATTATCCCATGTTTGTTTCTCCCATCTTTGTATTATCAGTACACATACTACTGATAATATGTCAGAATTTGTTGCAATGGGGATTGATAAATTCTTTGTCTCCTTTCCTTATGTGCTAATATATGAGAGAGATACCCAGTATTTGCCTTTTATTTTACTCACTTCACTTAGCATGACAACCACCAATTCCTTCAAACTTGCAGACACTTGCAGGGCTTGCTATCAGAATTTCCTTATTCACTATCCTGTTGCAGGCACTAGAGTGGCTTCCAGTTCATTGTTACTATAACAATAGTGCAATGAGCACAGTCGTGCAATTTTATCTTGAATTAATGTTTCAGTACTTAGGGTAGATGTCCAGAAGTAAAATCACTGACTTATACAACAATTTTAGTTGGAAATGATCATTCTGGATAAGAATTGAGTGCTGAAAGTAGGTAAATAAATATACATGATAACTTTACAGTGCCTGTATTTTAAACCAAAATGCTGAAAGGAAATAGGAAGAGAGATAAAGAGAGAAAGGGAAAAAAGAGAGAGAGTGAGAGGGAGAGAGAGATACAATACAGAGACAGAGAGAGAGAGAAGAAAAGTACTTGTCATAGAGTCAGACTGAAGTGGGGGGTAGAGGGAGGGAAACTAGGGACATTAGTGGAAAATGTACACTGGTGAACGGATGGGTGTTGGAGGTATATATAACAGAAAACCAATCATGAACAACTTTGAGAATGTATACCTAGCAGTGATTTAATTAAAAATGAAAAAGTATCTATAGAAAGTTTTCAAAGATATGAAAATCACCAATGAATATACCTACACATAGGTGTGTATCTGTGTTCCTGATAATTTCTACATGACTATAAAATATTCACAAAATGACGCATTCATAAATCTAGATTTCAATACTTCCAAATGAATTTTTTAATTTCTTAAGTAAATAATAGATGTGTGTGGAGGAGCATCCAAATGCAGAGGAAAATTGTTCTCAAATAAAGATGCAAATATTTTAATAAAATATAAGCATAGTGTATTCATCAAAAAAGTAAAATGGCACATAATAATCAATGAAAAATTTCTATAAATATAACTATTTTAAAATTTACTTTTATCAATAGCATATACAATTTATTACTTTTAATATGTTCATGGTACTGTTTTGTTTTATTTACTTCTTTATTTGGTATTTTAGTCTAACTGTGGTGATCAGGAATTATTCTTGACTCTGTGCTGAGGGATCACTCCTAGACCGGTTCCAAGAAAGTATATAATAGGGTGAAAGGCATTAAACCAAGGTCAGCAGTATGCAAAGTGCTATACTACTTTTCCAGACACAAAACAATGTTTTAGGTAACAGATATATGTGCTAAATAAAAGTAGGTTCCCTTTATAATTTATTGATATAGTCATTGATATACGAGAGTGTAAATGTTTCATGCTTTAAGTGATATGGTATTAATATGTCATACTTACCACCAAACTACAAATATACCTCAACCTCAGTTTGAATGAATTATTAACAAGAAGATAATTTCCATGCCACAACCTACATGGGGTTTCTAAATTTCAACTATTTTTATACCTCCTTATATTTGTTCCTATTACACTCTTAATTTCACAACCTCTTCTCATGTGCAACATTTTGAATTTGTGATACTTTATACCAGTGCAAGAATAATGGGACCAGATAGAGAGCTAATACTGTGGGTAGGGCACATTTCCTGCACTCAGTTGACCATACGGTTCCCCCAAATGTCAAAATAAGTCATCCCTGAGCTCATAATTAGGACTGGTCAATCTCTCAGTATCACTAGGCATGAACCAAAACAAAAAAAAATGAGGGAGCTATGTTTTTTGTCATTATGAAGTCAACAACAACAAAAAAAAAATTAGTGTTTTACTTTTATCTAAATATTAACCCTTAAAAATTAATTCTCAGTCAAGTATTTCAAAAACAGGGGAAAATTCATTAGGGTGTTATGTACATATGTATACCAAGTTGTACAATATGTGTAAGACCAGGTAGCAATGCTTTTCATAACAAGAAGCATAAAATAGAGTATAACCTCTAAACATAACCAGAAACAATTTATAGGAACATATGTAGAACCAAAACATTGTCAATAATAAATACCTCTGTTAAAAATAAATCTAAAACTTGAGGTTGATAATAATACTATTGTACCATTAAAAGAATTCATGCTCACTTAAGACAATAATATAGAAGTTACCCAAAAAAAAACTTTGCAAATAAACATTTGAAACAGTTTGCAGTAGGGCACAATTTTAGATAATTTATCCCTCTGAAGCTCATTTGTATTCTACTCTAAATATATAGAAGCCTAAAATGTTAGAAATCTGGGCCAGAGACCTAAATTCAGAACTCCAGGGAGTACTGCTGGCTGGATACAAACTTATTTATGTAAGCACTGCACAAGCATTTTTTCAATGTGAGGAACAGTGTTTTTCAGCCACAATATGCATTGGAATGCACTCTATATCAACAATTAACTATGAGAGATTTTTTTAACGTTAAGGTTTGAATTGGGAAATATATTCTATGGCAATAGAAAAGTGAAAGAAAATAGCCTACATTGATGCTAATACTTCAACTTTGAGATTTGCTCACAAGTAAAAAAGAGGCATAAGTGGAGTTATTCCTTGTTATCTATAATCTTCAGTTTAGTTCAAAAGGCATATAAACCCAAACATGAACTTTTTAATTGTATATATTTTTATTTGTATATCTCACGGTGGTATAATAAAATACTTAAAAAAAACAAAAGGCATATAAAATAAAAGTGTGTATTAAATTATTTGTATTTATAAGAATTGATATAATTAATATGAAACACCAGTTATGCTTTTCACACTGGAGATATTACCATAGCCTTTGTTTTCCCCAAATAACTTCCTTTAATTTCTGTGTCTAATAGCGGTCTTTGAGTAATTATGTAATGAGTATCATTACCAAAAAGAAAGTTTAATATCTTCCTTTCATAATGGTTACCCTATCATTTTTATAAGACTTGTCATATAAGCTTCCATTATAATTTAGAAAGATAAACTTTCAGTTTAAACGGTGTTTTTCAACATTTTCCCAGCTATAATCCCCTTCCCTCTTGTCATTTTCCTGTACCCCCATCCAGCCTCACCATCAGTTTCATGTTCTCCCATTTAAGTGATTTTCACCTTTGACCATCATGGAATAGCTTGGAGGTCTATTGAGAGGCCAAATGGCCTCTGGTTGAGAATTGGTGCTCTAAACCAGTAATTTGAGCAGCTTGTTTCATTAATGGGATATAAATATATACCAGTGTTTAACTGAGCGTGGGCAATGGTAATGTCAGACTAGAACTTACCATTGAATATACACAGAGACTTACATGATAAACCCTAAATGTCTGCAGGGCTAGCCGCAGTGTGTAAAAGAAGGGGGAGAGAGATGCAGAGACAGAGAGAGAGAAAGAGAGAGAAAGTGAGGAAAAGGGGGTACCTGCTACTGAGGCAGCCTGGAGCTGGGAGGGAGGGAGTGTGGGTATACTGTGGTGGTGATGGGGCACTGGTGGAGGGATGGGTGCTGGGATACTGTATTACCAAGAATCAATTATCAACACCTTTGTAACTGTATGTTTCACTGTGCTATATTAAAAAATTTTGATCACTTGATCACTTGAATCCCCGTATTCATCAATTTGCTTGAGCGGGCACCAGTAACATTTAAAAAAATTTTTAAAAAATGAAAAAAAATAACAGGTCATAAGTCTGACCCACCTACAAGATGGTCAGACTTCTTCGTCAAGACCCTGAACAAACGGTTTTAGGCTCTTCATATTCCTGAAGCAACCAGATGCCATTGGGCTACACTGGCACGTGATAGGGTCAAATGGAAATGTTACTGGTGCCTGCTCGAGGAAATTGATGAATAATGGGATGTCAAGTGATCAAGTGTTAAAATTTATGGTGAAAATAGGTCAGGGTTTGGTCGTGCTTATGGGTTTGGTGTGCTTATGGGTTTGGTCACATTACAGTAGACCCTTCAGTCCTTCTTTAAAGTTGGTTTTGAGTCCATGAAGTTCCTGAGTTGTTGCTTATCCATGAAGTTGTGTATCTTTCCTTCATATCTGAATGTGAGCCTGGCCGGATAAAGAATTCTTGGTGAAGCCTGCAGTTCATTGAGCCTTTTCACAATATCCCACCATTGTTTTCGGGCTCGGAGTGTTTCATCAGACAAGTCTGCTGTAAATCTTAGAGATGTTCCTTTGTATGTGATTTCCTTCTTTGATCTTGCTGCTTTCAGTATTCTATCCCTATCTATAGTTTTTGTCATTTTTATTAAGATGTGTCTTGGAGTATTCTTGTTGGAGTTTCTTCTAGCTGGTATCCTACAGGCCTCTTGGATCTGGAGGCAAGCATTCTTTAGTTCCGGGAACTTTTCAGCAATTATGGCTTTGACAGTTTCTGATTCATCAGGGTTTTCTTCTTGCCCTTCTGGGACCCCAATGATCCGTATGTTGTTTCTTCTGGCTTCATCCCGATTATCTTTTGTTGTCTGTTCGGTAATTGTGAGCCTTTTTCTATCTTCTGGTGTTGTGTAAAGAATCTTTGGAACTCGTCGTCGAGATCACTAATTCTTTCTTCAGTAGCTATTATTCTGCTATGATGGCCTTCCACTGTGTTTTTTTATTTCATTTACCTCATTTTTAATATCTGTCATTTCCCTTTGCATTTTCCTCACTTCTTCTCTCATGTCCTCTTGTATTTTATTGATTTTCCATTCCATTGCTTCTTTGAATTCCTTTTGAATCCTTAACCGTTCTTTCCGAAATTCTTTATCAGAGAGGTTATACAACTCATTGGTATTGCTAGGCTCATCTGGATCAGTGACTTCACTCACAGAGCTTGATGGAATTTTGCGTTGCTTTACCATTATGACTATTGTAGGTTGCAAATGAGAGTTCTTGGGTGACTAGATAGTACTGTTAGTAGGTGTCTGGTCTATTTGCAGAGTTTGGATGGGTGGCAAGGAGTGTAGGAACAAAGGTTCACTGGAAATGGAAACACATTCCCTGTTCAAGGCTGGGGAGAATCAACATTGTCAAAATGGTAATACTTCCTAGAGCTCTGTACAGATTCAATGCAGTCCCTATGAGGATACCGATGACATTCTTCAAAGAAATTGACCAAATGCTCCTGAAATTTGTATGGAACAATAAACCCCCCAAGGATACCTAAAGCAATCCTCGGGAAAAGCAGATGGGAGGCATCACCTTTCCCAACTTCAAACTGTACTACAAGGCAGTAGTAATTAAAAGAGCATGGTATTGGAATAAAAACAGACCTGTGGACCTATGGAATAGAATTGAGTATTCTGACACCCAACCTCAAACACATGATCATTTAATCTTTGATAAAGGTTCAATGAGTCTAAAATGGAGTAAGGAAAGCCACTTCAACAAGTGGTGCTGGGAAAACTGGGCAGCAACATGTAAAAAAAATGAATTTGGACCTGTGTCTAACACCATGCACAAAAATAAGATCAAAATGGATTAAAGATCTCAACATCAGACTTGAATCCATAAAGTACATTGAAGAAAATATAGGAAAAACCCTCCACGACATTGAAGCTAAAGGCATCTTCAAAGGTGAAACATCACTAACAAAGCAACTAGAAGAAAAGATAAACATATGGGACTACATGAAACTAAAAAGCTTCTGCACCTCAAAAGAAACAGTGACTAAGATACAAAAGCAGTCCACAGAATGGGAAAGAATATTCACCCAATACCCATCTGATTAGGGGTTAATATCCAGGATATATCAGGCACTGGTAGAACTTTTTACAAGAAGAAAACAAACAACCCCATCAAAAAATGGGGGAGAAGAAATGAACAGAAACTTCAGCAAGGGAAGAAATTTGAATGGCAAAAAACATATGAAAAAAATGCTCATCATCACTAATCATCAGAGAGATGCAAATCAAAACAACAATGAGATACCACTTTACACCACAGAGTTTGGCACATATTCAAAAGAGCAAGAACAACAAGTGCTGGCGTGGATGTGGGGAAAAGGGGACACTCATCCATTGTTGGTGGGAATGCCGGCTGGTACAGCCTTTTTTGAAAACAATATGGACATTCCTCCAAAGACTAGAAATTGAACTCCCATTTGACCCAGCCATACCACTCCTGGGAATCTACTCTGGGAAGCCAAAAATACGCAGCGGAAACACCATCCCTACTTTTATGTTCATAGCAGCATTATTCACAATAGCCAGAATCTGGAAGCAACCAGAGTGCCCGAAAATCGATGACTGGATAAAGAAGTTTTGGTACATCTACACAATGGAATACTATGCAGCTGTTAGGAAAAATGAAGTTATAAAATTTGCCTATAAATGGATGGACATGGAGAAGATTATGTTGAGTGAAATTAGCCAGAAGGAGAGAGACATATACAGAATGACTGCATTTATTTGCATGGCATAAATACATATGTACATATTATGATACCAATATCCAAGGTCAAGTGAAACATATATCAGGAGGTCTTGTCAAAGTTGGAAATTATCACAAACGTGTGGAAGTCAGAGTTTAGGTAAGACAGAAAATGGAACAGTGTGCTAATAATTGTCGAGGGTACTAATGCCAACCTAGAACTGAGCATTAAATAGAGGCAAAAATACCCATGACAACCTTTTAATGTATGTTCTGTAATCCATATTCTGGAAGGGAAGGAAAAGAGAAAGAGAGAGAAAGGGAAAGAAATAAAGAACTTGCCATGGAGGTGGGCTGGGCAAGGGGGAGGGAACCAGGGACGTTGGTGGTGGGAGATGGGCACTGGTGGAGGGATGGGTGCTGGAACACTGTATGACCAAAACCCAAATATAAACTTTTTTAATTGTATATCTTTGTAACTGTAAAAAATAAAAAGATAAAAAAATAGAATATAGGTCAAGGATCCACTGGGGTAACCAAAAAGTTGGTGGTTTGTGCCCAACCAGGGACGCCAGATGTCAGGGAGCCACTGGGGTCTCCCACAGTATCAGGACAGAAGTTATTTTCTACCTCCAAGGTGACCAGGGAACAGATGAAAACTCATGAGTCCAGCGCAGTTCCAAAAGGCTTTTAATAGTACAACAAGCTCTACCACCACAATCCAATATAACAGAAGACTTCTAGCTCTGGTCAGACCTTAGACAATACATGAGTGCCCAAGTCTCCTACCAAAGAGGATCCCACCAGAGAGAGTCCCACCAAAGTGTATCCTACCAGAGAGAGTCCCACCAAAGTAGATTCCACCATAGAGAGAGGAGCTCCACTAACGAGGAAGAGAAAGTACCTCATGTCAGTCCCCTCATATAAAAAAAAAATAATCCTATCTTCAGGGAGGGTCCTATCAACAAAGATCAACTAAACAGCTTCTAGTAAGTAGAAGAGTGCAGAAGGGTGGTGCCATACCATAATACAGGTCTAAACAAATGATTATGATGCCAAGGACTAATCCCATCTTCTTAGATTATCTCAGGTAAAACACTGGAGAGAGAGGGAGCTAGTATAAAGTAATGGGTCTTAATTTCATAAACTTCATGTAATCTAGATGGTACCCACAAGGTCCTTCTTATTTATTATCTGCACCAGGGCAATTCTGCCTATCTTGTTCTCTGTATACTGAAAGGGTCACACTCAGCTGCTTGAGAGAAAACTAGTATGATCCTTCCTATAATCTTAAATGATAGTCTCAACGCAGCCAGGGTAGTAGTGTCCTGGTAAATTCTAACTGTCCCATGCTGAGACCAGTGGGTATAAAAAGGAGCTGTGCCCAAACTAGATAACATAGAAGTCATAGTAAATATATAATAATAAGTCAGAAGTTACTCATTCAGAGTCAAGGTGACTTCTATAATTGCCACACCCTCCATCAGTGTTTACACAGAAGAGAGATCTCCTTATATGAACCCTGATTTAAGAACATGTAAATAGATTATTAAACTGTGAGTGGATAGATGAAATAGATTATACAACAAAGCTCCCAAGCTAGCTAGGCCTGTCCTCCAACAAGAGAGTAGTGAAAAATAGATGATAATTAGAATTTTAGTAAATTAAGATTAACCTCAGATAGAAATGTCCTATTGCAGATAACTGTGATTAATGAATATATCATTTTTAAAATATGTGAAATGAAATTCTATTGTGTTCCATGTAGAATTCCATTTTTACATATTTTAAAAAAGGTTATACTCATTAAACATAGAGACCTAGAATTTGAAGTTTTCAGGGATTAAGCCTTATCCTAACTCTGCATTCAGAGGACACTCCTAGAAAAGTTCAGGGGCTCATGTGGAATGTCAGGGGTTGAGATCGTTCTTACATAATGAATGCCCTATTATTTTCTAGAACCTGTCTTCCAAGCTTGAAACTGGGTTGGTACCTACACCACAAGGGGTTACAACCCACTATACTACTTCTCCAGCCAAGAATAATATATTTTTACACCCCAAACTTAATGCTTTCTTTCAGTATATTTCAGGAATTCCAGAGTGATTACTATAAATAAATGTTACTAAGAATTAGTTCTTTAAAATTACATATAAAGTAAAAGCAACTAGTAAGAAACATAGTACAGTATTGATTTCTTGTTAAAACATGGTAGAGACTAATGGAGCATCATTAAAAATAAATAAACTATTTTCTTAATTGGAAAGTAAATGTTCCTAAAGGAGTCATAGTGTGCACAAATTTGAAAGTTCCCTTTAGTAAGTGACAAATGCTTCTTTCCTTAGTTTTATATAAACATTTTGTTCCCTAGATCTGTTTTTTATTTTAGAACTGTGGTTCTTAAACATATTGTGCATCAGAGTACTGGATATTTCATTACAAACGATTGCTGGGCTCTGCTATCAGAGTTTCTGATCACTAGCTTGAGGTTGTAACTGCAACATGAATGTCTAAAAACGATGCCAGTGATAGTGATGAAGATGTTTCCTAGATCACATATGGAATATAAGTGGGAATAGCGTTATTTTCCTTTCTTTGGCTGGGTTGGGAATTGTTGGACCACACTCAGCAGTGCACAGGGTTTATCCTGGGTACATATCAGGGATACTTCTAATGGAGCCCATGATCATAAATAGTGCTGGTATCAAACAGTGGTCTACTGGATCAAGTAGCTTAACACATGTACTATCAATTTGGTGACAATATCATTCATTTTTTGCATTATTAAAATTTATTAAAACACTAAAATTTACAGTTATTTATAGTTGAGTTTTAGACACACAGTATTGCAGCATGGATCCCACCACCAGTGTCTTCTTCCTTCCATGTTCTCAGGTTCCCTACCATAGCATTTCCACCCCTCTAGCCTGCCTTCTTGACAGGGAGCATTTTAGTTCCTTGTTAAAATTTGGGTTCCTTAACTTAAGTGTTGCTGATTCTATGGTTTGAATATTTACCTATATCATTCCTACTACCACTTTTGTATCTTAATCCTCTGACTTGACCCCTGTTGCTTTTCATCTAAATGTTCTTCCTTTCTTCTCCACTCTTATGTTCCGTCTCCTACCTATTCTATGGGGACAAAGTTGATTTGGGTATCCCCTGACACACTTTAAAACATTGCATTTCCTCACTCAGTTATTCTAAATACCGCATGTAAGTGACTTTTTATTCTTCTTTTTTGTCTCACTTCATTTTACATGTTGTCTTCCAATTCCATCCATGTTTCCATGAATTGCATGATTTCATCACTCCTTACAGAGTGCAGCATATCATTACATACATTTATATCACATCTTCATGATCCAATTGTTTGTTATTGGACATCCAGATTGATTTCAAATCTTAGCTCTTGTTCTGAGTGCTGCAATGACTAATGGTACACATATGCTCTTTGAATGAATAATGTTATGTCCTGGGGATAAATACCCAATCTTGGAATTGCTAAGTCATCTGGGAGCTTAGTTGACTGAGTATACAACAAAGGGGTTGGACCAGACAACATTCACACCATTAGTAGATGAGTATTCTTTTTCACCATATTCCCTCAAATACACTCAAATGTTCCAAGCGTTTTTATATGTCTTTCTTGTGGGTATAAATCATATTTCATTGTCATCTTCATCTGGATTTCTTTAATAACTAATCATAAGCATCAAGGAAAGAAGTCTGAAATTTTCTTTTTTTGGTAACAGCTCAGCAAGCTTTAGGTTTCAGAGTCATGCTAATTTTGCAGGAGGTATTAGGAATGATTCTTGTTTCTCAATAGTTTGAAAAGCTTTTTGTCTTAAGTCATTAGGCTTAAGTTGTCAGATGACAGGCTTAGCTAGCTTGGGAGCTTTGCTCACAGCTTAATCTATTTACATGTTCTTAAGCCAAGGTTCATTCTAATGAGATCTCTCTTCTATGTAAACACTGCTAGAGGGTGTGGCAGTTAGAGAAGTCACTTTGACTCTGAATAACTTCTGACTTATTATTATACATCTACTAAGACTTCTATGTTACCTTGATTGGGCACAGCTCCTCTTTATTTTCACTGTACCCAGCGTGGAACAGTTAGAATTTACAAGGAAACTGCCACCCTGACTACGCCAAGACTATCATTTAAGATTATAGGAAGGATCATACTAGTTTGCCTTCATGCAAGCGAGTGTGCCCCTTTCAGTATACAGAGAACAAGATACTCAGAATCACCCTGGTACAAATAATAAATAAAAAGGACCTGTGGGTAACGTCTAGATTACATGAAGCCCATGAAATTCACTTGATCACTTGACATTCCATTATTCGTTGATTTGCTCAAGCAGGCAAAAGTAATGTTTCTATTTGTCCCTGTCACGTGTCAGTGTAGTCCAATGGCATCTGCTTGCTCCAGGAATATGAAGAGCCTCAAACCGTTCACTCAGAGTCTTGACCCCATGAAATTAATATGTATCATTTTATACCAACCCTCTCTCTGGTGTTTTACATAAGAAATGATTTCTGAGGAAGGGATAAGTCCTTGGCAAACTCCTTTGTTTATACCTATAATAGGGTGGTTACCTATAACCACCCTTCTACCCTCTTCTATCTAGAAGCTGTTTAGGTCTCTTTGTTGAAGGACCTCCCTGTCAACAGTTAGAATTACATTGGTGTATATAAGGGGACTGACTCCAGGCACTTGGCCCTTCCCTTTTTTTGGTCGGACTCCTCTTGGGTGAGATCCTCTCTCTTGGTGGGAGACTTGGGCTTTCTTGTATGGTCTAAGTTCTGACCAGAGCTAGAGTTCTTTCATTACATTGGATTGTGGTGGAACTTTTGTACTATTTAAAGCCTTTGTGGAACTGCGCCGACCCCTGAGATTTCATGTTACCCCAGCAGCCTTGGAGGCAGAAGAGAACTTCTGTCCTGTTACTGTTGGGGACCCCAGCGGCTCACCGACAGATCAACAGCAGTAAGTCTTCTCTGAAAGCTTGATAAAACTCACCCGAAAACACATCTGGGCCAGGACTATTATTCTTGGGTAGATTCTTAATTAGTATTTAAATTTCCTTCTTTGTGATCAGCCTGTTCAGGCTTTCTATTTCCTTCTCGCTCAGTTTTGGAAGATTACATGCTTCTAGAAATATCAGTTTTTTTTCTAGTTTCTTAAGCTTAACAGTAGAATTGCTCATAATAAACTCCCATGATGTCTTGGACTTCTGGAGTTCTGTTGCAATTTTTTCTCCTTTAATATCTGATCTGAATATTTGGGCACTTCTCTCTTTTGTTCCTATGAGACTACCAATTTGTCTATCTTATTTACTGTTTTCAAGAACCAAATCCAAGTTTCATTGATTCTTGTATTGCTTTCTTTGTTTCTATATTGTTGATTTTCCCTCATTTTATTAATTTTCTTCTAGTAGTCTTTGGATTTATTTGTTGTTGCTTCTCCGGACATATAAGTTATGCATTTATGTTGTGATTTTATCTTTTTCTTCTTCCTTCTGTAGGCCTCTGTTACTATGTGTTCTAAGTTCAGATAGTATTGTGTCCTAGTGATTTTTGAAACTTGTCCCTTCATTATCATTAGTCTCAAGAAATATATTTTACTTCTTCCTTGATTTTTCTTTGATCAAGATGTTATGTAATAGCATGTTGTTTAATCTCCACCGTTACATTTTCTCCCAATCTCCTTTATATCGTTAATTTCTTTCTCCATGGCAGCATTATGGTCTGATAAGATCTATTTTTCTTATTTGTGAATTTATGCAAGTCAAACCTTTGTCCTAAAATGTGTTATATCCAGGAGAATGTTTTATGTGCACTAAAGAAGAACATGCATTTGGGTGTTTGAGAATGAAGAACCTTTATAAATCTATTAGTTCCAGCTTTTCTAGGTCCACTTTTTTAATATTTTATTATACCACCGTGAGATATACAATTACAAGATGTTCATAAGATGATCATATTTGGGTTACAGTCATACAGTGTTACAGCACCCATCCCTCCACCAGTGCCCATTTCCCACCACCAATGTCCCTGATTCTCTCCCCCCTCCCCTAGCCTGCCTCTATGGCAGGTTCTTTCTCTCTCTCTTTATCTCTTCCTTCCTTTTTACACATTGTGGATTACAATACATACATTTAGAGGTTGTCATGTGTATCTTTTTGTCTGAATTTAATTCCCAGATCTAGGTTGGTATTATCATTTTCCCACTTTTATGTTTTACTGATATCTCTCTTTTTTTTTTGCATTATTTTGGGTCACACCGGCAATGTTCAGGGGTTTCTCCTGGCTCTGCACTCAGGAATTACTCCTGGTGGTGCTCGGGAGACCATATGGGATGCCGGAGATCTAACCTGGGCCAGCACAGGCCGGCTGCCTGCAAGGCAAACGCCCTACCTGCTGGGCTATCGTGCCTGCCCTGTTTTACTGATATCTTGTGTACTGGGTCTATCTGGTGGTGAGTAGGTTGTTGAAATCTCCCACTACTGGGGCCAGAGCAATAGCACAGAAGGTAGGGAGCACGCCGCCGACCTGGGGTTCTATCCCCAGAATCCTCTAAAGTTCCCCCAAGCACTGCCAGGAGTGATTCCTAAGCAAAGAGCTAGGAGTAACCCCTGAGCATTGACTGGTGTGACCCCAAAAAAAAAAGGAAAAGAAATCTCCCACTACTATCTGCCCATGAGTTTCTTTATGTTTGTGAGAAAAGCCAAGCCTCATAAACTTTGCTGATCTGACAGTTGGTGAGTATATATATATATATATTGATTAAAAGTATTTCTTGATCTACTATTGCCTTGATCAATAAGTAGTATTCATCACCATCTCTAATTATTTTTTTTTAGATTGGATACAATTTGGTCTAATGTAATTAATGCCATCCCAGATGTTTTTGGTTTTTGTTATGCATTGGCTTTGATAATTGATTTTCATCTTTTTACTCTAATCCTGAGTCTATCCTGTGATTTTGAATGTTTCCAGTAATCAGCAAATGGATATTTTGTTTCCTCAGCAAACCCATCACTCTCTGCCTTTTGATAGGACAATTATTCCATTGAAATATATTATTTTTGGGTCAGAGCGATAGTCCAGTGGGTAGGTCATTTGCCTTGCATACGGCCAGCCCATGCCAGCCCGGGTTCAATCCCTGGCATCCCATATGGTCCCCCCGAGCACCGCCAGGAGTAATTCCTGAGTGCAGAGCCAGGAGAAACACCAGAGCATCCTGGCTGTGACCAAAAAAAAAAAGCAAAAAAAAATGTATTATTGATATAAAGGGTTGTATTGTCATTTTACTGTGTAGGGATGTGGTTTCTTAAGATTTTTCTTTAAGAAGTGTGTCTTTCCTTTTGACTTTTACCGGTTTGATTACTATGTGCCTTGTTGTTCTGTTTGGGTTAATTTTACTTAGTAATACTTTGGCCTCTAATCTGTGCAGCTGCCTCCCTACAGAGAGTGGGAAGTTCTCAGCTACTATTTCTCTAAGCCTTTATTATTCTCCTTTCCCCTTTCCTAAACTTCTAGTATTTCTTTAATTTGGAGATAATTCTTCCCAGTTTTTGAATGAACCTAGTATTTCATTAGGTACTTTTAATTTTCTTCCTTTCTTTTGTTTCTCTTTTCGTTTTCAAATTCTTCATCTGCTTTTTTTGTTTTCAAGTTCTTCTGTATAGTTCTCCCCCTGTGAGATTTTATTATTGTGCCTTGCTAGTGTGTTCTTTAGCTCCTGAATTACCTTTTGTACTGAATCTCTTCTGAAAAAGTTCTATGAGTTAGTTGAATTCTCACCTAGTGATTTCTTAATTTCTCTGGCAAGTACTTGCTTAATTTCTGTTGTCAGTATAGTGAGTGTTGTTTGTTGGTCTTCATTATCCAGGTTTAAGCATTTAGATGGACTTGGGATTTGCCTGGGTTTCTATATCTATCCTTATATGCACCTGCAGCTGACTGCCTTACTTTCCCATTGTTCTTAGAATGTTGTGGGCATAATGGTGTATGTTTAAATTCCCAGTTACCCAAGAACAGATTTGCTAGTTGCTAATACCAGGTGGGCACAATACTACAACTAATGTTCAGATTATTTTCCTTGTTGTGCAATAATATTAAATATTCCCTGCCCTCCAAAAAATTGTCAGCTAATTGCTTGCTCAAGTTAACTGATTTTTAAGTCTGTATATAATCTGTGAAATAGTAATTCCACTACTCACCTTTACCCAATATAAGACATATATGAAATCCCACACAGTTTGAGTTCAGAGTGGCGTGAACTGGGGTCACTATCTAGCATAGGTAGGGCCCAATAACACAGAGCAGCAGTATGGGGTTATTGGGCTTTCCCTTTGTGCAATTGTGTGGACTATCAGGCTGGGGACGAGCTAGTCTGGGTCCACGGTGCATGCACCTGTGCTGGAGATTAGAGTGAAGCAATTTGGTCAGTGCTTGGCATAGGGGTGGGGTCCCCAGTCTTTCTTTTCTGTCCCAATATTATTATTTTGGGCAATATTATATCAACATGTACCTAAGACACAGCCTTAATACACAATTGTTTCAGACTGCTATATTCATTCAGTATATTCTCTCAAGCTCCATATAAACATAATGATAATTTAATATAATTCAGATGTCTCACTGATGGACTTCTGAGACCTGGAAGTTTGTGAGCCCCATCTGGCCCAGCTGGCAGGCATGAAGAAATGGACTGAGATGCTTGTTGCATTTTCCTGTGGTTGGTTATTTGATTTTTATGGAAATCTAGGAGATCTTTTTTAACTATTATAATTACTATTATTATTATTGATTGTTTTAGTTTGAGAGAGATAGACTCACAAAACATACTGGACATATCGAAATTTGGTTTTCTTTGCTCTGGTTGATCAGAAGTCTTTAGAAGAAGACAAGGTAAATTTTGAAAAGGATAATGGTATGAACCTTATCCTTTTCTATGTTTTATGGTTAAAATAATAGATCTTAGGAACTTGATGTAATTTCACTGAAAAAATTCTGAAGGCACTATTTGTACATGAATGGCTTTGAAGATGTTTTTATTACTAATATCCTTTATTAAAAAGGCATATACATTTTTCCTGTGGATCTCGTGTTAAAGAACTAAGCACTTCTATTTTTTAATTTTTATTTACTTAAATAACTGATTTACAAAATTAATGATAGTTGAATTTTAACAATAGTTAAAAGCATATATTTCAACACCAATCCTACTACCAGTGACACTTCTATCCACCAGTGTTCCCATGTTCCCTTTCCAGTCAAAATCCCTAGACCATACCCCCAGTTATCAACTTTGCAGACACATTACAAAGAGTGGTTGCACATTTAATCTCCTGTTTTCAATTTGTTGAGTCTGTGTTTTGATATATGGCTATGCCACTCACACATAGCTATAACTGAAACCTTGATGCCTGTGTGCCAATTACTTTCCATTCTCATCACCCTCTCCCTCCTCACCATGGTTTCTTTTCTCCTCTTTCCTTCTCCTCTCTAAACAGTGATGTCAAGGATAATCTAAGTATTACTGCTTCACTCTAATCAATTTCCTAATCCAGTATTCTATCAAAAGTAAGTGAGATCATCCTGTGCTTGCCTTTTTTCTGGTTTACTCTACTCAAAATTAGTCCAGTTCCAACCAAGTTGCAGCAAATTGCATGATTTCATCTTTCCTTGAAACTGCATAGTAATCCATTCCATGCATGTACTGCATCTTCACAATCCATCCGTCTTTTGTTGAACACCAAGATTGATTCCATATCTTTGCACATGTACTGAGTATGGCAATGAAGAAAGATGTATAGATGTCCTTTGAATGAGAAGTTTTATGCACTGAGGGTAAATATTCAAATGTGGGGTTGCTGGGTCATATTGCAATTTAATTTTAAGTTTATCAAGAATTCTCTATACCATTTTCATAGGGGCTGTACCAAACAACATTCCCAAAAACAGTGGATGAAAGTTCTTTTTTCATTACATCTCCACCAAGATAAATTCACTGTATCACTGTATCACTGTCTTCCCGTTCATCATTAATTTGCTCGAGCAGACACTAGTAACATGCCCTGTCTCATGCTAGTAGAGCCCAAGGGCATCTGCTTGCTCCAGGAACATAAAGAGCCTCAAACCATTCCATCAGGTCATGGGAATGAGGTCAATAATTGCTACTGGTATTTGGCATATCAAATACAACACAGGTAGCTTGCCAGGCTCTGCCGTGCGGGTGGCATACTTGTAGTCACCTCTAAATCCAGCATTTATTGATGAACTGCATGGCCACAAGCTGCCACGCGAGCCAGGCTGTGATAGGCTCTTCTGCTGGGTGGAGTTCTGATGAGAGGGAAGTCCGGATGTTGAAAATGGCGGCCCTCGTGGAGTGGGGGGTCGTCTGACTTCTTGTGAGGCTCTGCAGGGGTGGCGGGCCAGGGCTAGAATCTGCCATCCCTCCCAGGTGCCTCGTTAGTGGCTGGGCATAGGGAAAGCTGGCAGCTCTACCCCATGTATGTGAGTCTCTGGATTAGTAGAGACTGATCCAGAGGATAAATTACTCCTACTATTTTTGATATGTGCTATTAACGCTTGTGTGAAATGGTATCTGGTTTTTGTCTTGATTTGGATTTATCTGATGATACAAGATGTTGAGCCTATTTTTTCATTTTCATCTAGCCCAACAGCATTGCTTTCTCTGAGAAATCCATTCATTTACTCTCTCCATTCATAATAGGGATTTGCATTTTTGGTTGATCTTTGTAAAGTACTTTATACAAACTTATTGTCAAAATTTTAATAGGTGTGTTCAGTGCAAATATTTTTTCCCATTCAGTTAGTTGTCTCTTAGTTTTAGCTTGTGTTTTTCATGCTATGCAGGAGCTTTTTAATTTTATATTGTTGCACCATTTGTTTATTTTTTGAGATTCTTGGATTATATTTATTAAAAATAAATTAAATATAAATTGGATTTTATCAAATGTCTTTCCAACATCTGAGGAATTTATCAGAGGATTTCAATCTGAAATCTAGTAACATGGTAAACAAATTAGTAGATAACCTAAAATTGAACACCATTAAACCTCAGTAATAATTTCCACTACTTTGTGATAGACACTTTGTACATAATGTTTTTGTTTCCTTTCCCAGTGATATCATATCATTGAAGACAGTTTTGAGGTTCAAATCTTGAAATTCTCTGCCTATATTTTCTTCAACATACTTTATAGCCTCTGGTAAAGACATAAATATTTCTATAGTATCTGAAAAATATCTATCGACAAAAATTAAATGGTTATTTTAGGTATTTTTTATTGAATGGCCATGAAATATACAATTACCAGTTGCTCATGATTGGGTTTCAGTCATACAATGTTCCAACACCTGCCCTTTCACCAGAGTTCTTTCCCACCACCAATATATATAGTTTCCCTCCTGCCAGTCACCCCAGCCTGCCTCTATGGTAGCCACTTCTCTTTTCTTTTTCTTTTTCTTTTCTTTTCTTTTCTTTTCTTTTCTTTTCTTTTCTTTTCCTTTTCTTTTCTTTTCTTTTCTTTTCTTTTCTATATTCTTCCTTCTTTTCTTTATTCCTTCCTACCTTTATTCCTTACTTCTTTTACATGATTCCTTTCCTTTCTTCCTTCCTTCCTTCCTTCCTTCCTTTCTTCCTTTTTTCCTATCTTCCTTCCTTCCTTCAATCCTTCTTCCTTCCTTTCTTCCTTTTTCCTTCCTTCCTTCTTTCCTTCTTTCTCTCATTCATTTTGGACTATATGGTTTTCCAATACAGTTACTGAAAGATATCACGTTTGTCCCTTTACCTATTTTCAGGACTCAGTTTTAGTACAGTGTGATCATCACCACATTGTTGTAGTGATCATTTCTCTATCCTAAGTTCCCTCACTCACTACTTGTGGCAAACTTCCAAGAGCAGACCAGTCATCCTGACCCTTGTCTCTACTGTCCTTGCATATTTGTCTCATGCTATGTTTTTATATTTCACAAATGAATGTTATCATTCTACTTCTGTCCCTTTTATGAATGATATTTACAAGCTCAGCATAATACTCTCAAATATCTACACATTTATAAGCCAATTTTAGGACATCTTTTCCCTGGTGCTGTGTAGTATTTCATTGTGTAGATGTGCCATAGTTTCTTCACCTAGTCATATGTTGTTGGACAATTGGGTTGTTTTCAATTTCTAGCTATTATGAATGAACGAAGAAGTGCTGGAAACTTTTGTGCAATGAGTTTTTGGAGCCCTAGGGTTTATTCCAGAAGTGGTATTGCTGAGTCATATGGGAGCTCAAGACCTAGATTTTTTTTGAAGATTGACCATATTTTTCCAACAAGGGTGAACCAGTCAGCATTCCCACAACAATGAATGAGAGTCCCTTTCTCCCCACATCCATTCTAGCATTCTTTGTTTTTGCTCTTTCAATGTGTGCCAGTCTCTGTGTTGTGAGGTGATATCTCATGGTTCTTTTGATTTGAATCTCTCTGATAATCATCAATGTAGAGCATTCCTTCATGTGCCTTTGGGTAACTGGTGCCTTTTGCTCCTTCTTTGAGGATGTTCCTGTTCATTTATCCTCCCCATTTTTATTGGGTTAGATGTCTTTTTACTTGAAAAGTTTTACCAGTTCCTTATATATCTTTGACATTATATTATTATATGGTTATTGGGTAAATATTTTTCCCATTCTGTGAGCTATAATTCTGTATCCTGGTTACATTCTTTTGAGGTGCAGAAGCTTCTTGGTTTAATGTAGTCCTATTACCTTCCTGAACTTCAAACTGTATTACAAAGTGGTAGTAATTTAAATGGCATATGATTGTAATAAATACAGAAGCCCAGATCAACAGATTAGAGTAGAATATACTAACAAAGACCCTTATTTTTTTTTTACAATTAAAAAGTTCATGTTTGGGTTTTGGTCATACAGTGTTTCAGCACCCGTCCCTCCACCAGTGCCCATCTCCATACAAATAAAAAGATATACAATTAAAAAGTTCATGTTTGGGTTTTGGTCATACAGTGTTTCAGCACCCGTCCCTCCACCAGTGCCCATCTCCCACCAACAACATCCCCAGTTCCCTCCCCCTAACCCAGCCCTGCTCCATGGCAGGTTCTTTATTTCACAAAGACCCTTAATATTTGGGTCTTACTACGGTCACTTAATGACTCAACTTTTGTAAAATGAGCAAGCATAGAGTGGAGCAGGAAAAGCTTCTTCAAAAAGTGATGCTATTCTCTGCCTGCCCACCCTGTGCTAGGCTGATGAAATGTCTTGAGGTGGGGGCAGGTTTGGTTTCTTGGCCTGTCCCCCGCCAGGCTGCCAGAAGTCAGAAAACCTCGCACAACACAACCATAGTAATCCTCAAGGTCCAGACTCCACAGCTGGACACAGTCCAATCCCAATGGCATGCACGCGCAAAGTGCTTGCACAATATTTCAAAATCTGGTATACCACAAACATGTGGGAGTCAGAGGCTAGTAAGACAGAGAA
Organism: Cryptotis parvus; assembly: GCA_021461705.1. NCBI lineage: Eukaryota > Metazoa > Chordata > Mammalia > Eulipotyphla > Soricidae > Cryptotis > Cryptotis parvus. The sequence goes on from JAJIBD010024756.1 coordinate 84,829, forward strand.
AGGAACAGTGTGCTGATAAATGTTGAAAATGATAATACTATCCGAGAACTGATCATTAATTGTGAAAAACTGATAATATAGAAAGAATTCAGAGGCCAATGGGAAAAACATTATGATTGGAAGATTTGGGAAAAGATATTTACAGATCTTTCCTTTAAGATTTATTTTAAAATCATGTGAATATATCAGACGTTTAACAAAGCTTGAAGAAGATCCTTGGTAATCCTGTCATTTTTTGTGCACAAGCAATATCTGAGATCATGGTTGTAAACATATCTTCCTTTTCCATCAGATTCTCCTTGAGGTGCTCTGGGCTAAAGGGCTAAAGAAATAGTACATTGGGAAGTTCACTTGGCTTGAATGTCCCTAACCCAGTTTCCATTCCAGTATCCTATTTGGTTCTTGGAGCCCACCAGGAATGATGGTTGAGTATAGAGCTAAGTACGCCCTGAGCACCACTCCATCTTAATGATGTGCCTAAATTAAGTTGCAAAAATAGACTTTTTGGTAATTACATTACTAAAATAGAGTCTTTCATAATGCCCTTTAATCATAGCTATTGCTAAAAGACATTTGGTCTATTGTAAATTATCAAGTCTTTAAACCACAATTTGAAATTTTCTAGGTTTTTAGATATGATGGCAAATTAATGGTAGAGTTTATACCAACCAAATGAGGTTAACTATAATTTGAAGTATGTTGTTGTTGCAGTTGTGGTTGATTTAATTTGGGATCACACCTGGCGGTGGTGAGGGCTATTTCCTGGGTCTGTAATCAGTGATCACTCTAGGCAGATAGTGCTGAAGGGACCATCTAAAGGGTTGGGGAATCAATTTGCCTATAAATGGATGGATATGGCGAGGATCATGTTGAGTGCAATTAGCCAGAAGGAAATGATATAAAATGACTGCATTTATTTGCCAGATATAAACATGTATAGTATTATACTAATATCCAAGGTAGGCAAAAAATGGACCAGGAGGTCTTGTCAAAAGGTGGAATCTACTGCAAACATGTGGAAGTCAGAGATTAGGTAAGACAGATAATGGAACATTGTGCTAATAATCAATCAAAGTGACAAGACCAGCCTAGAACTGAGAATTGAATATAGGCAAAAGGAATACACGTGATAATTTCTAAAGTATGTATGGCAAGTCACAACATGTAAGAGAAGGAAGAGAGAAAGAGAGAGAGAAAGTGAGAAAAGAGATTAATAACCTGCCATAGAGGCAGGCTATCAGAGGGCAGGGAATTGGGGACATTGGTGGTGGTAAATGTGCACTAGTGGAGGGATGGGTACTGGAACACTGTATGACCGAGACCCAAACATGAACATCTTTTTAATTGCATATCTCAAGGTGGTATAATAAAATATTTAAAAAGAAATAAAGAAGGAAAGAAAGAAAGAAAAGACAGACAGACAGACAGACAGGAAGGAAGGAAGGAAGGAAGGAAGGAAGGAAGGAAGGAAGGAAGGAAGGAAGGAAGGAAGGAAGGAAGGAAGGAAGGAAGGAAGGAAGGAAGGAAGGAAGGAAGGAAGGAAGGAAGGAAGGAAGGAAGGAAGGAAGGAAGGAAGGAAGGAAGGGCTGGGGAATCAAACACAAACATAAATTACAAATGAAGCTCCTAATCACTATGTGTCCAGCACAGAACTTGTGTGCTTTCACACTATTTTTTTAGAATTTTCAAATTAGTGTCATGCTTGGCTAGCTTGATTTTAAACCAAATTAAAGCTTAAGTTAGAATATTCATTCCATATATTAAAATTCAGATTAAACCAAAAATCCTAGGTAAACGCTCTATTCTATTAATAACCAAAGGAAAAAACTGCTTGTATTTAGTCCATGTCATAGTTCATCACAACATAAATCATCAATCTATCCAGTCATTATCTGCATACTAACTCTTTTGTATCTCACCATCTGTATTGTGTCAAACAGCTCCTTTATGAAAGAAACACCGGGGCTAAAGGACTAAAGAGATAGTACATTGGGGAAGGAACTTGGCTTGCATGCCTCCAATGCAGGTTCCATCCCAGATTCCTATTTAGTTTCCTGAGTCCACCAGGAGTGATGATGAGTATAGAGCTAAGAAAACCCTGAGCTTTCTTATATAATGGTGCGCCTAAATTAGATTAAAAGGAAAAAAAACCTTTCTCAGATAAAATATATTTCAAATGGAATATAATTACCACGTATATTAAAATTCTCCAAGGTAATTAAACAATTCAATAGTATCTTTGCTTGCATTAAGCCCAACAATTAAATAGTTAGATGTAAGCAGGCTGTAATCTACATTAGAAACCTAGTTCAGGTCCTACAGACTAATCAGTGTAATGGCTGCTTATACTAAAGAAAAACAGGAATACATATAGAATGACAAATTACAATGTCACAAAAGACGTGATTACTCTCTGATGTTTTATGGAGCTTAGCGATATAAACACTCACAGGTCTTGCTGCCAAGTTGAGTCTCTTTCATTGTCTCGTAATTTTGATAACATTTCAATTTTCTAGATGGGGAAAAATAGCTTCCATATTTAGAAAGTTCACCTTTATTTCTCTTGAAATGTGTTTAACGTTTCACACATATTGAATCCCCAAAATTATAAAGTCAGTCAAATATCAGCATGTATATTTAGCATGCATACCAAAAATAATTTCACATTTTTGTATTTATCTCTACTCCAAACTTTATTGTTTACTTGCTGGACTTTTGTTATTATTAATATTTTACTTGATATATGAGACAGATTATTTTCAAGGTATTTTCCTATAAACTAAGTGTTTCAAATTATAATATATAGATTAACATGTGGAAGACAAATGAATAGATGCATAGATGTATGTTAGAGAAATGCATGGCCAAAATATTTCATAACAGATAAATCTATTTTGATAAATCTATAAGAGAATTGTGAGAATAAATGCAATGTATAAAGAGATTCTTTTCATTTCAGTGAATAGATTTTCATTCCTAAGATATATGATTTGTTTCCACAGCTCTGCAAAATCAAAGTGTACTGATTGTTTATGAAGATATCCTTCCAAATCACTCTTTCTCAAGACTTAATTTCTAATAGAAATTATGTGATTTTTCTCATCTATTGAAAATACAATGAAAGTTTTTATAGTATAATTTACAATATTTTACATACCATAAACTGTTTCAATTGGAATAATCAATGTCTTAACTATATTTGTAGAATTGTATGATCATCACCACCAAGTAATTTTAGAACTTATTCAGCACACCCCCAAAACCCACTCACATAGCAAGTGTTCTTTGTACTGCCTTTCTTCTCTTCCCAGACACATCCTTGACAAGTACTCACGTACACTTTGAGTGTTTGTCTACGTGGGTATTTAAAATGAGCAGATTCATGCTTTCTTTTGACAATCTTTCTTTTGACAAGTCTTTCTTTTGACAATCCTCTCAGAGTAATTTTCCAAGTTTCATCATGCTATTGCATGCTACTTATTATCTTTATCTTGCTAGATATTATCCATTATACAGATACAGTACACATATATTTTTAAAGATCACCAGATTCTGGACACTTATAATGTATAAAATCCAGGCTATTATGAAGAGCTAAACTTTTGAGTATAACTTCCATAAACTTTTGAGCTCAACTTTACAAGAACATGTTTACATTTCTCTTAGAGATACACCTAGGAATAGTACTGTTTTTCAGAGCTGAAGTGATAGTAGAATGGGTAAAGAGTTCAGTTGACCAGGATTTGATCCCTCATGTTGCATATTGTCTCCCAAGTCCATTGGGAGTGTTTGCTGAGTGCAAGAGCCAGGAACCTACTGGTTGTGGCCCACAAACAAACAAAAAATAGTTGCTTCAAATGGTAATTCCATATTTAGCTCTCTGAGAAATTATTTATTTTACAAAGCAACCAGCACCAAATTATATGATTAATTAATTTATATTTTCTATTTCTTTGACAATATACAGTAAATTTTCTAATTGTGATTTTGATTTGCATTTAAATAGTAAGATCTTGGCTAACATTCTTGATCATGATTTAATGTTTCTGAATATATCACAATTTCATTACAATGTTTAAAGTTAGTTTGTTAGAAATTTTATAGATCTGGGGCCAGAGAGATAGTCCAGCGGGTAGGATGTTTGCCTTGCAGCAACTGACCTGGATTCGATCCCGGCATTCTATATGGTCCCCGAGCACCACAAGGAGTAATTCCTGAGTGCAGAGCCAGGAGTAAACCCTGAGAATTGCCGGTTGTGACCCAAAAAAGCAAAAAAAAAAAAAAAAAAAAAAAAAAGGTTTACAGATCTAAGTGATATGACTTAAAAGAATACAGCATTTCAACCTACATTTTATGAAGACAATTACTTTCATGAAGAACTTGATAAAATATATATGCATTCATTACTATTTTGAAAGTCATACTAAATAAAATAATTATTTACAGCATGAAGAAAAATCAACAAAATAAGCAACATTGGTAGAAAGACCTTCCACACACATTTGGGGCTGGTGTGATAGCACAGTGGGTCAGGCATTTGCCTTGCACGTGGCCTACCGGGGTTTGATTCCTAGCATCACAAATGGTCCCCCAAGCACAACCAGGAATAATTCCTGATTAAAGAGCCAGGAGTTACCCGTTAACATTGCCAGGTGTGACCCAAAAAGCATTAATTAATTAATTAATTAATTAATTAAAAAAGAGAAGCAAATAAAAGTTATGACATAGTTCTATTTAAAGAACTTTTTAAAGAAAATATCCTTTTTCTTTTAAAGAAAATATCATCCTAATATTTTAGTCTTCTTTGCATTCATCATATTTTATTCACATATTAAAGACTGCACATATATATCTCATATATATATATATATATATATATATATATATATACACACACACACACACACACAGAAGGCAAAGTGCCTGCCATAGAGGCAGGCTGGTGATGGGGAGGGAATAAGGGGCATTGGTGGTGAGAAATGTTCACTAGTGGAGGGTTGGGTACTGTAACACTGTATGACTGAAACCAAAGCATTAACAGCTTTGTAATTGTATATCTCACTGTGGTATAATGAATATATTTTTTAAAAACAATATGGAAGGGTTGTTAAGCTTTGGAAATGTTTTATAAATTTTGGATGTTGGTCTTTCTATGAAGCACAGATAAAAGTAGCAGAAATAAAGATAAATACACATTCCTATGCAGAGGACATGTAGATTGCCAATAACTGTTGGATGGCAGGTTTAGCTAATCTGGGAGCCTTGCTGTTTTACCTACTCACAGCTATTTTACTTTGAGTTTATCTAACTCAAGTTAAGATAGTAGCTTAATCTACTTACATATTCTTAAGTAAAGGTTCATTCTAATGAGATATCTCTTCTCTGTAAACACTGCTAGAGGGTGTGGCAGTTACAGAAGTTCTCTTGACTCTGAATAACTTCTGACTTATTATATATACATCTACTAAAACTTATATGTTTTCTGGATTGGGCACAGCTCCTCTTTAGAGACAGTTAGGGACAGTTAGAATTTACCAAGAGACTACTAACCTGGCTACATTGAGACTATAGGAAGATTATAGGAAGGATCAAACTAGTTTGCTCTCAAGCAGGCAACTGTGACCCTTTCAGTATACGGAGAACAAGATACTCAGAATCACCAAAGTGCCGATAATAAATAAGAAGGTCCTTGTGGGTACCATCTAGATTACATGAAGCTCATTAAATTAAGATGTGTTACTTTATACCAACTCCTCTCTCTCCAGTGTTTTACTTAAGAGATAATCTCGTTAGAAGGGATTAATCCTTTTTAGTTCTGCAAATTTTCATCCAATAAAATCATGAGAGTGCCTCCCCCTAATCCACCATCCTCCCTCCCCCAACTCAGGTGTGTCAGAACAGTGGAGAGATCCAGACCTGCAACCGGTCTGGAGTCGGGAACCTGCACAGAGGGCAGCCTGGCATGTGGACACTTCAGATCTCTCCGGATGGGACACACAACTCCCTGAGTGCTGCTCCCCATCCCCAACTCAGGTGTGTCAACTATTCATGGGGCCCAGACACGCCACCAGCCTGAATCCTGGGCATCCAAACAAAGGGAAGCTTGGCCCCTATAGCATTTCAATGAAGGAATGATACCTTTTGGTGTTCCCCCATATAACTTACCACAAAACCACGTGGATTCTAGCACATCCAGTGATGGGGAAGATGTGGGGAGAAAAAGACTCTCTCTCCGTTGTTGGTTGGAGTATCTACTGGTCCAGCTTTTTTGAAAACCAATATGAACATTCCTACCAACACTAGAAATTGACCTTTTCACCCAGGAGTACTACTCATGGACATATATCTTTGGGCCCCCAAAACACAGCAGAACACCCTCTGTACTTCTATGTTCATAACAGTGCTAATCAAAATAGCCAGAATATAGAAATAGCCTGAGTGCCCAAGAACAGATGACTGGATAAATAAACTATGATATATCTACACAGTGGTACATAACACACTATGAAGCTTTTAGGAAAAATAAAGTTAAGAAATTTGCCAATAAATTAATGGACTTGGAGAGAATTATGCTGAGTCCAATCAGTTGGAAGGAAAAGGACAGCTATAGAATAACTTCATTTGTGGCTAATAAAAAATATAAAACTAACATCCAGGGTCATGCCAAACAGGGACCAGGAGTAGTTGTCAGTGTTTGGAATCTTCCACAAGTGTGTGGGGCACAGCTAAGATAGAGAAGGAACCAGTGTGCTAATAATTGTTGGAAATGGTAATGTCAGACTAGAACTGGTCATTGAATGTAGGTTAATGGATATACATGATAACACCTAAATAATTGCATTGGATATAAAGGGAGAAATGAAGAGAGAGATGGAGGGAGAATGAAAGAGAGAGAAAGTGAGAGAGAGATTGTGAAGAAATGTGTCTGCCATAGAGGTAGGCTGGGAAATTCTGGGAACATGGTATTGGGTAGGACGCACTGGTGGAGGGATGGGTGCTCGAACACTGCATGACTGAAATCCAATCATGGGGCCAGAGTGATAGTACAGTGGGTAGGGTATTTGCCTTGCATATGACCTATATTTTTGGTCCCTGCATGCCATATTATCCCCTGACCACCTCCAGCAGTAATTCCTGAGTATAGGGAACAATAACCCCTGAACATTGCTGGCTGTGACCCAAAAAAAAGGGAAAAAAATAAGTGAAATCCAATCATGAACATTTTTTTGTAGTTGTATATCTCAAGGTGATATAATACAATTTAAAAAAAAAGAAAAAGAAAAGCTTAGTTACTGCTGCAAAGTGTGCCCAATAAATACAAGATTCCACTCTTATTAAAAAATCATGATACACTTTCAATGACATGGCCTAGCTAGCTTTAGATCTTTGCTGTTTAAGTTACTTACAGTTTAGGCTATTTATGTCTCTAAGCCAAGGTTTATACTAAAGAAATCTCTCTTTTGTGTAAACACTGATGGAGGGTGTGGAAGTTATAGGAGTCATTTTGACTCTGAATTAATCATTCTTGTAATATTATTATAGTCTCTACTATAATTTAAATGCTATCTATATTGGGTACAATTCCTCTTAACACCCACTGGTCCTAGTGTGGAACAATTAGAATTTACCAGGAGATTACCACCATTGCTAAATTGAGACAACCATTTATCAACTCTACCAAGATTAAAGGAGAGATCATGCTAGTTTACCTGCAGGCAATCAAGCATGACCCTTTCAGTATACAGAGCACAGGATACTCAGAATCACCCCGGTGCTGAGTAGAAATAATAAGGAACTTGTGGGTACCATCTGCATTGCATGAAGTTCATGGCCTGAAATTATGATTCTTCTCATGAATTTACATCCATTAAGATGTATTTTTTATACCAGCCTCTTTCTCTCTGTCATATGTGTTTAGACATAAGAGATAACCTCATAGAAAAGACTAGTCCCTGGCAGTTTCCTATGTTTTGACCTAAAACAGAGGGGTGGCATATCTGTCACTGTCTGTCTTCCTGTTCATCATCAATTTGCTCAAGCGGGCACCAGTAACATCTCCATATGTCCTGTCTCATGTAAGTAGAGCCCATGGGCACATGCTTGCTCCAGGAACATAAAGAGCCTCAAGCCATTCCATCAGGTCATGGGAATGAGGTCTATAATTGTTACTGGTATCTGTCATATCAAATACGACATGGGTAGCTTGCCAGGCTCTGCCATGTGGGTAGCATACTCTTGTAGTCATCTCTAAATCCAGCATTTATTGGTGAACTGTGCGGCCGCAAGCAGCCGCGTGATAGGCTGGTCTGCTGAGTGGAGTTCTGACGAGGGGGAAGTTCGGATGTGGAAAGTGGCAGCCCTCATGGAGTGGGGGGTCGCCTGGCTTGTTGCAAGGCTGTGCTGGGGTGGCGGGCCAGGGCTAGAACCCGGCCATCCCTCCCGGGCGCTCGTGAGCAGCTGGTCACAGGGAGAGCCAGTAGCAGCTCTGCCTAACATCTACATCTAAAAACTGATTACTTGATCTCTGTTAACGTAACACACCCTGCAGAAAGGATTCTGGCTTTCGGGTATGTAACGAGACTGACTTGTGGAAAAGCAATCCATTTTGGTGGGAGTCCTAGGCCCAAGTGGTCTGGCTAAGAGGTCTGGAAAAGAGCTAGAGGTCTGGGGAATTGAATTATCTTGGATTGTAGTAGCTGAGCTTGTTTAATTATTGGTTATTAGCAAAGGTTTTTGAAACTGAGGTGAACTTGAGGTTTGTGAGTCTGACTCTGGTTCTTGAGATAAAAGGGAACTCGTTCCCCCTATTGTTGGGAACACCCACAGCTCCCTGACAATACACTTTCAGGAAATTATACAAAATCACACTAAGTATAAAGTCAGTTCTACGTAATAAAAATGTCAAGATCATTTTGTTAGTACAATTACACCTATCCCTGCATTAAAAAGTCATACCAGAGACTGCAAAGATGGTACAATGGGTTAGGTGCTTTTCTTGCACAAAGCCAACCTAGATTGATCTCCAGTATCTCATAATATCCCTGAGGAACCACCAGGAGTGATTTCTGAGTGCAGAGGTTGGTGTAACCCCCTGACAATTGCTGGGTTTGAACCAAAAAAAAAAAAACAAATTAAATAAAAAAATAGATAAATAAGAAAGTCCAGAAAACAAAAAAAATTTAAATTTGTTTCGATTTTATTCATACCCAACATATGAAAGTGGCAGAAATAGCACTTGCTTAGGAGAAAGGTCCTATCTTTAGTAAAATAAAATAAAAACAGATGCAAATGTGAGCAAATTAAATACAGGGAAAACAAAAAAGTGTTTTTGCTCAATTGAGAAAAAAAATAAAATAATCGCAACTAGTTGCTTTCTGCTCTCTCTAGATTAAAAAAACAAAAAACGATTGAGTTAGTAGCATAAGACCATGGATATAGAAATTAATTAGTCATCAAACTCAGTCACTAGTTAGGCCTTATGTATATTATAAAGAAATGCTCAAATTTTAGACCTCCTTCTCTTAACATATATTTTAACTAAGATAAATAAATGCATAGCTAATATTATTTATATGCAGCCCTAAGTGTGCCCCAATAAGAACATATAATCACACAGTGAAACTATTAAAAAGCAAAAAATCATACCCAATTTAAATGATATAATTTTAGTGGTATATGATTGTTATATAAAATTCAGTTCTTAAATAATAAGCATGTTATAAAAGTGAGCATGCAGGTCCAGAAACTTGATCACTTGATCACTTGATATACATCGATTTGCTCGAGTGGGTACAAGTAATGTTTCCATTTGACCCTATCATGTGCCAGTGTAGCCCAATGGCATCTGTCTGTTTTGGGGATATTAAGAGCATCGAACTGTTTAGGGTCCTGATAAGGAAGTCCGACCATCTTGCAGGTGGGCAGCCATGCAATCTTATTGCATCCCATGCGATCCAATCGGTAACAGCTCTAGTCCAATGGTCTTCTCCAGATCGCATTATATGACCAGCCCATCTAATTTTTGATGTTCTGGCAGATAATAGAATAACAATGAAGGTTGGAACTCTGGATTCCCTCTCTCACTTGAGTGAGGCATGATATTACAATCATGGCTCTTCCGATTCCTCTTTGGGAGACCGGAATGGTATTCTCATCCTGCTTTCGTAAGGCCCAGGTCTCTGAGGCATCGTATGTCAATGCAGGGAGAATGGTGGAGTCAAAGAGGTGTGCCCGTAGCTGGAGGTTCTTTGTTCTGTTGACTATTGTTTTGATGTTTTTGAAGGCAATCCATACCGCTCTTTTCCTCCTGCTCAACTCAGGTTTCAGGTCGCTCATCATATTGACTTCTCGACCTAGGTACACATAACTGTTGCATTCAGAGATGTTTGTTCCATTGAGAGTGAATGGGGCCTCTGGAACTAGTTCATTTCTCATGAACATAGTTTTGCTGAGATTCAGCTGTAGACATATCCTTCCCCATTCTTGGTCAAAGTCTGCCAGCATTTTTGCTACTTGGCTGATGTTTGGTGTTATTAGTACGATGTCATCAACGAAGCGTAGGTGGTGTAGTTGCCGGCCTTCTATCTTCACTCCCATTTTTTCCCATTCTAATTGTCTCATGATGTTCTCGAGGGTGGCACTGAAGAGTTTTGGTGAAATGGTATCACCCTACCGAACCCCCCTCTTTTGACGTCGATGATCACTTCCCTGTAGAACGGTGAGATCTTAGTGGTGAAACGTGATATAGTTCATGAAGGATGTTTATGTATTGGGTTTGAATGCCCTGTTTGACTAGGGCTTCTATGACCACTTCAGTCTCCACAGAATTGACGGCTTTCTTTAAATCAATGAACTTGAGACAGAGCAGCATCTTGAATTCTCTATAGATTTCAATAAGTTTGGTCATCATGTGGATATGGTCGATTGTGCTGAATCCTTTCGGAAGCCACCTGCTGGCTGGCTGGTCCATAAACTACATCCTGGAATATAAACAGCTTCTCCAATAAGATCCAATGGAATACAGTAAAAGTAGTATTAGAGAGAACTGCACAGAAATCTAAACCTACATCAGTAAAAGGGAAAAAAAAACAAAATCTTAACTTATTTTAGAAAAGGAGGAACAAGTACAAATTAAGTTAGCAAGAAAAAAATAAATAAAACAGAAAAAATTAAAGCTAATAGGACAATACAAAATATCAATGTAATCAAGAGCTGGTTCTCTGAAAGGTTCATAAAAATTGGGGAACTTCTGACTAAATTCAGCAAGAAAAAATGTGTAAAAACTCTGGCATAAAGAATTAGAAATCAAACAAGGGTGCTTGCAACTGATACAATAAACAAAGGATTATAAGAGAATGTTTTTTATTATACCATGATGAGATATGCAATTGCAAAAATGTTCATGATTGGGTTTCAGCCATACAGTGTTCCAGGACCATCCCTCCATCAGTGCCCTATTCCTGCCTCCAGTGTCCCCAGACTCCCTCCAACCTCACCCAGTCTGCCTCTGTGGCAGGCACTTTTCCTTTTCTTCTCTCTTTCCATGAGATACTATTTTTGGTCATTCACATGCAAATGCATTATTCAACTTAGAGAATGGACTTATTTGAAGAATTAGAAAACCTTCCCAAGTTCCAAGATGGAAGCAGTCAGAAATATTTAAAAGACAAATCACAAGTAAAGAAATTGAAATAGCTATGAAATGTCTCCCTAAGAACAAAATCCCAGGACCAGATCATTTAACCAGTGTGCTCTTTGAAACTTGCATAGAGGTGCTAATAATATCAACCTGTCCGAGCTCTTTGGAAATTAAAAAATTGATAACAACAATAAGGAGAATGCTCAAAATGCTGCTAGTAACTTGGTGTTAGAAGCTGAAAAGGATAGCACAATGGGAAGAAATTGTTTCCTAAAAAACATAGATGTAAATAGCTCAACTGCGCCTGTGTGAATCTACAATTCATTGATTCATTCATTATGAAATGAAAATGTGGGATTCAACTAAGGATTGTAAGGATGCAAATGAATTCATATAAGGCAACACATTAAGAAAATGATAAACATCACAAAGTCACATTAATAGATATTGGCAATATATTTCAAAAAGATTTAGAACCCAAAGTAAACTTCTAAAGGTAGCATCTCACTATAGTGGAAGCATAGCATATATAAAAAAAGTTAGGAAAAAAAATAATGATTTCAAGGATGAAATGATGAAATGTTGATGTGATAGCAAACTGGAGCAAACTCTAAGAAAAATGTTTCAGTAATTCTATTTAAAAAAAAAACAAAAGTCTTTTTTTAAAGACTTTTTAATACATCACTCCTGATGATGCAAACTCTAATTTGAAACAATATTTGTAACTTGTTCATGGACGCTTTCTCTCCAGTAGCCGAATTCTTGACTCATAAGGGTCAGTGTAAATGTCCATTGCCACAGATGACTGATCAAGATGTGATATGTGAACCAAATGTAATAATATTCTGCTCTTATGAAAAGGAAATTGTGGGACAAAGTAGATAAAACCTTGAGGTTGTTCTGCAAAGTGAAATCAGAAAGTGAAAGACATTTATCAGGTGGTTTCACTTATGCAGAATACAAAATAATAAACACTTTGACTGAAAAACAGAGCTTATATCGACTTAGTAGAACTTAATGGTGGACTGAAGAGAGTGCAGTCAATAGGGAGCTTGTATTGCACCTGGACAACTGGTTTCAATTCCTGGCACCTGATATGGTCCCGAGCACAGAGCCCAGGGTAAGCCCTGAGTACCACTATATATGGCATTAAAATAGTGAAAATATGACAATAACAACAGCAAAATCAGGGATCCTACATACCTGTTTTCAGTTCCTCACATACCTTAGTTACTGAGTTTTTTGGAAGTCACAGGTGTACGTTACACTCCCTCCCTGCCATGGTTCTCACTGGGCTTTGCACACTTTAGTTGTGATTTCATACACACTTCAGTTGTGGTGCTGATGTGAGATCACATGGCATTACACTTACTGGGAGGTCACATGTTCTCAATTGTGTTGCTACCACAGAATTTGTTGCACACACTGTCATGGACAGGGTGGGGCTGGGGATTGCAGATCTCACAGCCACAAGTCTGCAAAGCAGATTCTAGATGGCAGTACTATCCTTGGGCCTCTTGTTTGTTTGTTTGTTTGTTTGTTTGTTTGTTTGTTTGTTTGTTTGTTTTTAGTATTGCAAATATTTTGTGAGTCATGCTATCTATTTTCATTGTTACTCAGTTAAACTTTTTTTTTTACTTTTTAGTTTTTGTGAGAAGCAGATACACCAGGCAGAGCTGCTACCAGCTCTGACCATTGCTGATGAATTGCCCTGATTCATCTGTAAATTATCAATAATATTCTACCCACACCACTCAGAGAGCCTGACAAACTAATGACAGTATAACGCTCACACGAGCAAGCCTGGCAAGTTGTCCAATGCATATTCAATATGCCAAAATCAGTAATAACAATGTTTATTTCCATGACTCCTGAAAGAGCCCTTAGACCGGCAGCACTAAGGACTAACAAGGAGTGGCTGATAAATCTCAGGGCCAGCTAAGCTGCCAAAATGAAAAATAACTAAAATCACTGTCTGAAATTTCAATGCACATACGCTGGCATCGGGGCACATATTGAGGACCTATGGTGCAAACACGAAAGATAAGTATAACATCATTTGTCTGACCGATAATGAGAAGGCTTCAATCATGTCACACCGTTTTTGACACTGGAGAAGAACTGTTCCTTGGAACATGCAGCAAAAGAAACATTGGTGGTGTCGGTGTCCTTGTCAACACAAACCTGGCCATGAGCATTGATTCATTTGAATGCCTAACAAACCGGATAGGACAATTACACTTGAAGAGATGTGGCCCACTGCCAGTAGTTGCTGTCTTGGTTGCATAAGCACCAACATCCAAATACAGGATGATGAAATTGAGAAATTCTACATGGAACTAGAGGAGTTATATAAAGTTAAGGAGTTATAGAAGAAGTGATCTCACTTCTTCTACAATATCATAGTCGGTTATTTTAATGCCAAGATAGGACCGAGAAGATCGGCCAAAGAACTACATATCAGGACCCATAGCCTAGAATGGAACAAACAGGGGGAGAGACTATCTGAGTTCATCATGTCCACCAAGACCATTCATGGAAACTAACACTTCCAGAAGGCTGAATTGAAATGTTGGACATGGGAATCTCCTGCTGAACAGTTCCACAATGAAATTGAACACATCATATTCAATCGACGGTTTTGCTGACTGATGTCATTGTCATCCCAAAATTCCAAACAGGATAGAAGCACCATCTCTGTAACGCAAAAATTCTACTTCACCCAATAGGGAGAAAAAGCTGCAAAGTTTAAGAAGAGAACTCCCAGAATGACCACCAATTGGGAATTCTTTGGCACCATTGTGGCAACTTGGGAAAATGCCATCATAGACGACATCGATGAATAATACAACCGACTGGTTCAGCACCTCCATTATTGTGCGAAGAATGCTGAGAGAGAAAGCCACAAAAGGACTCCTGTCTTCAAAAACTTTTGAGTTCATTTGCCAATGTGGCAAGGCCCAATCCTCAGGCAACCAAATGCTAATGTCCAAGCTCACAAAGCAGTGCAGAGAAACCATAAAGGAAGAGCTCAAAGAGAAAAGCAGAAACATTGTCCTATGCAGCAGAAGCCAGGAAAAACATTTGCAACGCCCACCTGTCCTTTGCCAACTATAAGACCAAGATGACTGCTGTCTGATATCCTGATGGATCTATCACATCTTCCAGAAAGGCAATGGAGAAGATTATCCATGACTTCTACTCAAATCTCTTTGATAGCCATGTCCACCTGCCCACATACCAAATTCCGCAGGATGGATATGTCGTACCCAATGTTCTCCCTTCTGAACCAACATGCCATCTCGTCGGTAAAGAAGAGAACAGCACCAGGCACAAAGTCAGACCCAAACACCTGAAGAATCTACCATCAGTACTCATCAATACACTGGCTCAGCTCTTCATGCACTACTGTCTGAATGCAAGGTACCATCCCAATGAAAAACCAGTAGGACAGTTCTACTGTTCAAGAAGGGAGACATCCACAACATAGGCAACTATTGCTCTATCTGCCTGTTGTCCATAATCTACAAAAATTTACTAGAGTAAACCTGACAGGATTGGCAGAACATTGATGAAGGACAACCATGGGGTCAAGCTGGCTTCCGAAAAGGATTCAGCACAATCGACCATATCACACGGTAACCAAGCTCATAGAGGTTTGTAGAGAGTTCAAAATGCCACTCTGTCTCATGTTCATTTGATTTAAAGAAAGCCTTTGACTCTGTTGAGACCAAGGCTATCATTGAAGCACTAGTCAAACAGGGCATTCAAACCCAATACATCTAGATCCTTCGTGAGCTGTATTACAGATTCACCACCAGGATCTCACCATTCTACAAGGAAGTGATCATTGATGTCAAAAGAGGGGTTCAGCAGGGTGATAACATTTCACCAACTCTTCAGAGCCACCCTGGAGAACAGCATGTGACAATTAGAATGGGAAGGAATGGGAGTGAAGATAGACGATTGGCAACTAAACCACCTCTGCTTCACTGAACACATTGTTCTAATAACACCAAACATTAGCCAAGTGGCACATATGCTGGCTGACTTCAACCTAGAATAGGTCTACAGCTGAATCTCAACTAAACTATGTTCATGAAAAATAAACTAGGTCCAGAGGCCCCATTCAATCTCAATGGAACAAGCATCTCTGAATGCAGCAGTTTTGTGTACCTCAGTCGAGAAGTCAACATGATGAACGACCTAAAACCTGAGCTGCACAGGAGGAAGAGAGCCGCATGGAATGTTTCAAAAACCTTCGAAGAAACAGCCAAAAGGACAAAGAACCTCCGGCTCCGGGCACATCTCTTCGACTCCACCATTCTCTCTGCATTAACATACACCTCAGAGACCTGGGCCCTATGGAAGCAGGATGAGAACACTATTCGGGTCCTCAAAGAGGAATTGAAAGATCTATGCTTGGAATATCATGTCTCACTCAAGGTAGAGAAGAAATCGAAGTTCTGACCTCTGTCAATGATCCAGAGTCAGGGACGCTGTCTCGTTTGCCAAGGCATTGAACATTCTTGGATATGTAATGCAATTTGGAGACGATCGCTGGTCTAGAGCCATTACTGACTGGATCTCATTGGACTCAAAAGATCACATGACCTCCCACCTTCAAATGGTCAGACTTCTTCATCAAGACCCTGAATGAATAGTTTGAGGCTTCTTATATTCTTGAAACAACTTGATGTCATTTGGCTACACTGGCACGTGATAGGGTCAAATGGAAACTTTACTGGCGCCCACTCCTGCAATCAATGATTCATGGGATGTCAAGTGATCCAGTGACTTTTTGGTTTTAATTCATGTTATAGTTATTGTAGTTAATGTTATAATGAAATAAATCTTAAATATTTGCTAAACTATGTTATCTAAAGCATTACAATTACAAAGGGTATGCAAAATATGACTGTGTTTCAGCATATTTGTTGCAAGAAACAAACAAAAATATATAAATATATAAATCCATTCTGGCTGAATTTATGAATTTATATATAAAATTTATACATAAAATGAATTTTTAGATACATTCATTTCATTGCAAAAAAACAAGCACACATATATATGATATATACATTCATTCATTCTGGCTTATGCAACAAATAGGATTTGATTGCTCAAATAATGAAAAGTCAGTGGCTAAGGGGCTTGTGCAAAATTTAACTGAATATAGAAATAAGGTCACAAAAATGTCAAATGAATTTATTTCTTATCTGTGTTTCTGTTCAGGTTAATACTGATTCCTTTACGTCTACTCTTATTTTACTTCCATAGATAGAGAAATTATTGCTTATAGAAGTTATTCAGGTATCTACGGATGTTTTATTTTAATCTAAATATCAGAGCTCTCTTTATAGGGTATTTTGCATATCAACAGTTCACATAAAAATTACTGCATAGGGCCCTGAGCGATAGCCCAGAAGGTAGGGCGTTTGCAGCCGGCCTGTGCCAGCCGGGTTCGATCCCGGCATCCCATATGGTCCCCCGAGCACCACCAGGAGTAATTCCTGAGTGCAGAGCCAAGAGAAACTCCTGAGCATTGCCCGGTGTGACAAAAAAAAAAAATGACTGCATAGTAAATGCTGTAATTGGAATGTTAGGATTGCACAATTTTCCCTTTTCTCTGTCTAGGTTAAATAATGTTTAGTAAAAACAAAGAGATTTAACAAGGAGAATGTTGGAAACTACTAACCATAGAAGGTGAAGGAGTTTGGGCAAGCAAATGCAATATGCATGGCAAGGTACTAATCTCTAGATGAGTGCAGGTCTCCAGCATTTGGGAAAACTTTTCATTCTAAGTAACTATGACTAGCCATTGTTCTGCTTTGCTGACATATTTTGTAAACTACAGCCTTTGTAACAAATATTTAAAGTGATTTTTTATTCCAAATTTGTTAGGAATTACAGCAAGAAGATCTCTTGGAACTTAATAATTTCAAGTTTATGAAAAGAGAGATGGTCTAGGGTAGGTAAAAAGTGGGGGGAGAAGAGGACATAATTAATTTTATTAATTAATTATTTATGGCCACACTCAGTGATGCTCAGAGATTACTTCTGGCTCTGCACTCAGGAATCACTCCTGGCAGTGTTTAGGGGACATGCCAGGGATGTCCCCCTGGCATATGGTTGGATATGATCAAACACAAGTCAGCCAAGTACCATTTCTCCCACCCCCAAGAGGATAGATTTTAAATAACTACAAATTTTTATTATAACTTTTTACTATAATGCTATTTTTGCACATCATAATATTTGACCATTGTAAAATAATTAGTAATAAATACAATTTACTCTAGATATTAATGCCTCTAGAATCACATGACTTCATTTTATATCATAACATAATAGTATCCATTTGCAGTTTTGAAAAATCAAAGAACAAAAGTTCATATGTAACTTTGGATTTTTGAAATTTCTTGTAAATATAGCAATACTTCTGGTCCAGACAATGAGCTTCACTTTTCCTTCATTATTCTAAATTAGAATGTGATTATAGAGGCCAGATGGATATACCTAGAAGCATGATTTAATTCTAAATGATAGTCCAGCTCTGCAAGCAAATTTCATTTGAGTGGTTTCCAGAAAGAAGATAACCTTTTATATTTCATGGAGGCATTAGCAAATGTTTTGATGTACACAAAGACAGCTCCCTTTGAAAACATAAATAAATAAAACTAAACCAAAGCACAAAAAGGGCTCATGAGATAAATAGATATTAAGATGTTTTCCTTGCATTCCACTGGTCCTAATTAAAATCCAGCACTACATATGACCCCCTGAGCACCATCCCGTGTCACTCCTGTGTATAGAACATGAGCACCATCCCGCGTCACTCCGTGTATAGAGCATGAGCACCATCCCGCGCCACTCCCGTATAGAGCATGAGCACCATCCCGCGTCCACTCCCGTGTATAGAGCATGAGCACCATCCCGCGCCACTCCGTGTATAGAGCATGAGCACCATCCCGCGTCACTCCCCTGTATAGAGCATGAGCACCATCCCGCGTTACTCCCGTGTATAGAGCATGAGCACCATCCCGAGTCACTCCCGTGATAAGAGCATGAGCCCATCCCGCCACTCCCGTGTATAGAACATGAGCACCATCCCGCGTCACTCCCGTATAGAGCATGAGCACCATCCCGAGTCACTCCCGTGTATAGAGCATGAGCACCATCCCGCGTCACCCCGTGTATAGAGCATGAGCACCATCCCGCGTCACTCCGTGTATAGAGCATGAGCACCATCCCGAGTCACTCCCGTGTATAGAACATGAGCACCATCCCGCGTCACTCCCGTATAGAGCATGAGCACCATCCCGCGACACTCCCGTGTATAGAGCATGAGCACCATCCCGCCACTCCCGTGTATAGAGCATGAGCACCATCCCGCCACTCCCGTGTATAGAGCATGAGCACCATCCCGCGTCACTCCCGTATAGAGCATGAGCACCATCCCGCGTTACTCCCGTGTATAGAACATGAGCACCATCCCGCGTCACTCCCTGTATAGAGCATGAGCACCATCCGCGCCACTCCCGTATAGAGCATGAGCACCATCCCGCGTCACTCCGTGTATAGAGCATGAGCACCATCCCGCCACTCCCGTGTATAGAGCATGAGCACCATCCCGCGTCACTCCCGTGTATAGAGCATGAGCACCATCCCGTGTCACTCCGTGTATAGAACATGAGCACCATCCCGCGCTACCCTGTATAGAGCATGAGCACCATCCCGCGTTACTCCCGTGTATAGAACATGAGCACCATCCCGCGTCACTCCCGTGTATAGAGCATGAGCACCATCCCGCGTCACTCCCGTGTATAGAGCATGAGCACCATCCCGCGTCACTCCCGTATAGAGCATGAGCACCATCCCGCTTTCACTCCCTGTATAGAGCATGAGCACCATCCCGCGCACTCCCGTGTATAGAGCATGAGCACCATCCCGCCACTCCCGCGTATAGAACATGAGCACCATCCCGCGTCACTCCGTGTATAGAGCATGAGCACCATCCGCGCCACTCCCGTGTATAGAGCATGAGCACCATCCCGCGTCACTCCCTGTATAGAGCATGAGCACCATCCCGCGCCACTCCGTGTATAGAGCATGAGCACCATCCCGTCACTCCGTGTATAGAGCATGAGCACCATCCCGCGTCACTCCCGTGTATAGAGCATGAGCACCATCCCGCGTCACTCCGTGTATAGAGCATGAGCACCATCCCGCGTCACTCCGTGTATAGAGCATGAGCACCATCCCGCGTCACTCCGTGTATAGAGCATGAGCACCATCCCGTGTCACTCCGTGTATAGAGCATGAGCACCATCCCGCGTCACTCCCGCGTATAGAGCATGAGCACCATCCCGCGTTACTCCCGTGTATAGAGCATGAGCACCATCCCGTTTCACTCCCGTGTATAGAGCATGAGCATCATCACACGTCACTCCGTGTATAGAGCATGAGCACCATCCCGTGTCACTCCCGTGTATAGAGCATGAGCACCATCCCGCGTCACTCCGCGTATAGAGCATGAGCACCATCCGGCGTCACTCCCGTGTATAGAGCATGAGCACCATCCCGCGTCACTCCCGTGTATAGAGCATGAGCACCATCCCGGCTACTCCCGTGTATAGAGCATGAGCACCATCCCGCTCACTCCCGTGTATAGAGCATGAGCACCATCCCGCGTCACTCCGTGTATAGAGCATGAGCACCATCCCGCGTCACTCCGTGTATAGAGCATGAGCACTATCCCGCTTCACTCCGCGTATAGAGCATGAGCACCATCCCGCGTCACTCCCGTGTATAGAGCATGAGCACCATCCCGCGTCACTCCGTGTATAGAGCATGAGCACTATCCCGTTTCACTCCGCGTATAGAGCATGAGCACCATCCGGCGTCACTCCGGTGTATAGAGCATGAGCACCATCCGCGCCACTCCTGTATAGAGCATGAGCACCATCCCGCGTCACTCCCGTGTATAGAGCATGAGCACCATCCGCGCCACTCCCGTGTATAGAGCATGAGCACCATCCCGCGTCACTCCCGTATATAGAGCATGAGCACCATCCCGCCACTCCCGTGTATAGAGCATGAGCACCATCCCGCGCCACTCCCGTGTATAGAGCATGAGCACCATCCCGCCACTCCCGTGTATAGAGCATGAGCACCATCCCGTGTCACTCCGTGTATAGAGCATGAGCACCATCCCGCGTCACTCCGTGTATAGAGCATGAGCACCATCCCGCGTCACTCCTGTGTATAGAGCATGAGCACCATCCCGCATCACTCCTGTGCATAGAGCATGAGCACCATCCCGCGTCACTCCGTGTATAGAGCATGAGCACCATCCCGCCACTCCTGTGTATAGAGCAGTACTGGTCCCTGAGCACATATATGGCCCCAAACCAAAAATAGAATCAAAATGTGAAATGCACTACTTTATCCCTGAATAAAAATTTTCTTATAACTTCAATAAGATGGAATATTTTTACTTCACGTTCTTAATGGAAAAAAAGCTCATTGTTTTTAGATTCCATGACACTTTTCTTAAAACAATTATTTATCCCAGAAGACTGATGACATGGGGGAGGGTAATGAGGCTATTTTAAGCAATAATAATAATTTCCTTGGTCTTTACACTAATAAATTATATTTTATGTAGATTTTCTATGTCATATATCATGACATTTACCATTATATTATGAAATTGAATTTTAGTATATTTATAGGCATGTGCCATCATCATCTCAGAAAATTTTTATCACCCTCCATAAAATACATGACACCCATTAAACAGTTGCTTACTCCACCATTCCATTAGCTCAAAGGAAATACTACTTTATACTGTCTTCTCCTTTTTATTCGTTTGGATTTTGGGACCATGCCTAGCCCTGTCACTGTTCTCAGGGATTATGGCCGCCTGTGTTACAAGTACCTTATGGATACCTTGGATCAAAGCAATATCCAAACATTCAAAATGTTGGACTAGAATATTTTTCTAGATTTACCTATGCTCTGGTTAGAGACCTAGTAGATAAATGAGTTAAGCACATGCTTTGATTTCCATGTAGCCTGTGTTCAATCCCGGGTACTGCAGAGAGTAGTCCAAACACTGCAAGGAATGACCCTCGAGGGTAAAGCCTAGAGGAATCCCTTAGCACACTAAATGTGGGAAGGAAGGAAGGAAGGAAGGAAGGAAGGAAGGAAGGAAGGAAGGAAGGAAGGAAGGAAGGAAGGAAGGAAGGAAGGAAGGAAGGAAGGAAGGAAGGAAGGAAGGAAGGAAGGAAGGAAGGAAGGAAGGAAGGAAGGAAGGAAGGAAGGAAGGAAGGAAGGAAGGAAGGAAGGAAGGAAGGAAGGAAGGAAGGAAAGAAGGAAGGAAGGAAGGATACAAGGAAGGAAGGAAAGAAGGAAGGAAGGAAAGAAGGAAAGAAGGAAGGAAGGAAGGAAGGAAAGAAGGAAGGAAGGAAGGAAGGATAGAAGGAAGGAAGGAAAGAAGGAAGGAAGGAAGGAAGAAGTAACAAAGGAAGGAAGGAAGAAGGAACGAAGGAAGGAAGGAAGAAGGAAGGAAGGAAGGAAGGAAGGAAGGAAGGAAGGAAGGAAGGAAGGAAGGAAGGAAGGAAAGAAGGAAGGAAGGAAGGAAGGATAGAAGGAAGGAAGGAAAGAAGGAAGGAAGGAAAGAAGGAAAGAAGGAAGGAAGGAAGGAAGGAAGAAGGAAGGAAGGAAGGAAGAAGGAAGGAAGGAAGGAAGGAAGAGATGAAGGGAGAGAGACAGAAGGAGGGAAGGATAATATGGCACTTTAAATAAATTGAATTGCACAGTATCTCTTCTTTGGTAATAGTTTATTTCATGTAATATTTTCAGGATTTATCTATATAAAGTACCCAATATATTTTTGTCAGATTGAACAAGGTACAATTATTTGATAGTCCAAAGTTTGTTCAAACATTAGTTGATTAATAGGATTAAGAGATATTTATTTTCTTTTATTTTGGGGGTCATGCCTGGTAGTGCTCAGGAGTTACTACTGGCTCTGCACTAGGTAATTATTCTTGGCAGTGCTTAGGGGAACCATATGTGATGCCCAGGAACAAAGCAGGGTTGGCTGTATGCATGGCGAACACCCAACCCTCTGTATGCATGGCGAACACCCAACCCTCTGTACTATCACTCCACCCCCAGAGTTTGCTTCATATTACATTGTAAGCATTACAAAGGATACTCCCATGAATATTTTATTCAAATCCTCCAACTTTGACAATATTTTATTGCTTTATCACCCTGTAACCCTTTACAATAAGTATAAAACAGTAATAATATATAAAATTAAGACACTACTTCTAAAGGAAATGAATCCATTTCCTCTAGAAGATTACTTTAGGTGGAGAGAGAATGTTGAGAAAGATAAATAAGAGCTGAAAATATATTGTACTCAGGGCTAAATAATAATATTATCTTTCTGTTTTGAGAGGGAGATTGAAAACATAACGAAGTTATGACTGTGGGAAAAAAAATCTGTTTTATAGTGGGGATTGCTCAAAAGGGCCAAATCATGAGTCTTTATGCAGTTCTAAGTTCAACATATGACACTGAATGCCTCCTCCTCCAACACCTCTGGGCATGGCTATGGGGGCCTACGACCCAGCACCTTCAGGTCTAGGCAAGAAAGCATCAGCAGCAGAGAGCATAAATCAGCATACCCTCTCCCAAATGTTTGGGAATGGCCCCTGCTCCCAAGGTCCTAAGTGCAAGTCCATCCCCAAAATGTATGTTTTGTATTGCATCACTTTCCTAACTTTAATGCCACTTCAGTGTGCACTTTTGTCTCTTTAAGATTTCCAAGATATCATTCAATGGCATAATTTTAGATACAATGGAACTCTAGTGTTGAAGTGCCAAAGACATGGCAAGCATAATGAAACAACAGTGTCAGAGGGAAGGGGGTGCTCTTGAAAACTCCAACATTCAGTTCTCATCCCTGTTTTCGCGCCTGTGTCACCACTCACAACTCCTTAATTTCCTTAAGATTAGTGTTCCTATCTATCAAGTTCAGTCAATTCTCTTACTTTGCAGAGGCTCTGTATAGATCAAATAAACCATTAGTGGGGAAAGTATTTAATAAAATATATGTTTTGCTGCAGAGTGATTTTTCAATCTTGAACAGGCCATACATGTTGGTTCATCTCAGCAAAGTGCAGCAGCCTGACATATAGAGGAAAGTTGTGAAAGCCCTTTAACAAATAATTGACTCACAGAAATTTAGCTCACCACAAGAACCTAATACTATCTTCACAACACTCACATTTGCTAAAATTTATTTTGCGATATGTTTGGGACACTATTTTATGTATATTGAAATTTTAAAATTCACAAGGTGCTACAAGTTGTTATGGGTAGTGATGAAAATTCAGAAAAAACCTGGAGATCTCGTACAACAGGCAAAGTGTTTGCTTTGCATGAAAACAATCAGGATTAAATCTGTTGCACTCCATTAAACCCCACTGGAAGAGATTACTGAGGGCAAACCAAGATTACTGAGGGCAAAACTGTGACCATGATCAGGTGTGACCTAATAATTCAAAATAACTACCAGAGATATCAATTAGGCTATATTATAATTCATAAAAGGAATGATGGCAGGAAGTAAGTAAGGAAGGAAGAGAGGAAGAAAGAAAGAAAAGAGAGAGAGAGAAAGGAAGAAAGAAAGAAAAGAAAGAAAGAAAGAAAGAAAGAAAGAAAGAAAGAAAGAAAGAAAGAAAGAAAGAAAGAAAGAAAGAAAGAAAGAAAGAAAGAAAGAAAGAAAGAAAGAAAGAAAGACCAGAAAGAAAGAAAGAAAGGAAAGAAAGAAAGAAAGAAAGAAAGAAAGAAAGAAAGAAAGAAAGAAAGAAAGAAAGAAAGAAAGAAAGAAAGAAAGAAAGAAAGAAAGAAAGAAAGAAAGAAAGAGAGAAAGAGAGAAAGAGAGAAAGAAAGAAAGAAAGAAAGAAAGAAAGAAAGAAAGAAAGAAAGAAAGAAAGAAAGAAAGAAAGAAAGAAAGAAAGAAAGAAAGAAAGAAAGAAAGAGAGGGGGAAAGAAGGAAAGAAAGAAAGAGAGGGGGGAGGGAGGGAGGGAGGAAGGAAGGAAGGAAACTGATAAATATCGTTTTCCATTTGTTGTCTGATGCGTTTCAGATGCTAAAGATTCAGATAGAAGAGGGAAAAGGACAGATATAGAATGACTGCATTTATTTATGGGATATAAAAAATAGCATGATACCAATATCCAAGGTCAGACAAAACATGGAATAGTAGGTCTTGTCAGTGGGTAGAAACTACTGTGTGTGTGGGGATCAAAGTTTAGGTAATAGAGAGAAAGAAATAGTGTATTAAGTGTATTATCAATTATTGTAAATGATAATATCAGCATAGAACTGAGCACTGAAAGTAGGCAAAGGGATATACATGATAGCCTCTAAATGTATGTATTGCAAGCCACAATGTGTAAGAGAAGGGAGAGAGAGAAAGAGAGAGAGAGGGAGAGAAAATTACTTGCCATAGATGCAGGTTGGGGGAAGGAGGAAATCAAGGGACATTAGTGGTGGGAAATGGGCACTGGTGGAGGGAAGGGTGCTGGGACACTGTATGACTGAAACCCAAATATGAGCACTTTTGTAACTATATGTCTCATGGTGATATAATAAATTTTTTTAAATAAAGTATCAGGTAGAGCAAAACTTTCTCTCAATCAAGCAAAATAAGCAAATGTGTTTGCCATTGACTTGTGTAAATTTATGTAGACAGACCAAAAAATAAAACAGTGCACACTAACTAGCAGAAAGGAATTATTTAAATCATATTTGCAGTGCACATTCTCTGGTTACTCAAAATTTTTGTGACTTTAACAGGAGGAAAAAGTTAAAGCGTAATTTATTGGAGCCAAGGTAAATATTTGCTATTGATTATATGAATAGCATAACAGTCTGTGATATTTGCATTACATGATAGTTTTCTCAGATCAGGCTTAACTTTGAAGTTTCTTTTCAGAAAAATATAAGTTCTATAAATTTCTCACACTGTCACGACATAGTTGAAAGAGACATATGGAGAAATGAAGTCATTCGAGGTAAAATGCAAAATGAGAAAAAGAAAAATCATTGTAGGGTGGCATGGAATATCAGTTTCAACATGAAAACAAATACTCGGCGATTTAAAAAAATGGAGGTGGAGGTATGGAATTTGATAGATTTTTATATAGTTGATGAGATTTGGGTTTAAAATCTGAACTATTGGGGACATTGGTGGTGGGAAATGGGGACTGGTGTAGGGATGGGTGCTGGAACACTATATGATTGAGACCTAAGCATGAACATCTTAGTAATTGTATATCTCACGGTGGTGTAATGAAATATTAAAAAGAATAAAAATATGATGTAGAGATAATGAAAATGTTAATAAAATTCTAAATTTTTTCTACAGATATTAAAACCTGGGTATTAACTATCAATCACTTCAAACCAGATGTGGCAGAATGATTTACTGGCAAGTACCAGCCTTAAACTTGCATTTGGTGCTCTTCAGGAGGCACAATTTCAATCTCCAGCCAGAATCCTCAGTACCGAGGACAATCTTTGTGGCAGTATAGCACAGGGTCCTCAATGCCACAAAAAAATCTTGAATGTCTAGCACAGCCATGTGTGAGCAATACCCACAGATTTTAAAAACAATCAAGGAAAGTAAAGGAGAATTAATATCTTTTTTCAAAGCAAATGGCATAAATCATGAATAGAAGTGGCTTATAGGAACTGAAAAATAGAAGAAGGCAACTGTACAGATCAACATTACATGAAAATTATATTAAATAAGTGAACAAACTTTCTCTTGTCCATGTCAGATGAGGAACCGTTTTATTTTTAATTCCTATACTGAGGAAATATTGCTCATTATGACCAGCTACAATTAATCAACTTCATATTTCTTAATCCAAAAATGGATTTTGAACATGGATGTGTCTTACTTAGAATTCCACCTTTACGCTTATGAAACATTATAATAAAAGTTATTTTAAAGTTTCTTCACTATTACTCACTATTTCATATAGCGATGTGGACAATAGTTCAATTGACAAGGTTTCTGAGGCGCTATATCCTTACACAGTTTACACAAGTTTCCATGTCATTTAAAGCATTACAAGTACATGGAACATCAAAGCTATTCCTCAAATTTCCTCTATATAGGAAATAGAAGAGTTTTCTTATTCTCAATTTATAAATTCTTAGGGTAATCTAATTTGATTAGATTCCTCACCAAGTGGAATCTAATCCTCATTCCTCATTCCTCACTAAGTGGAAATCTTCATACTATAAGTCCAAAAATCAGGCTATAATCATGCAGTGTCAGGAATGTTAAATTCTGTATCTCCATATGCTCTGGAGACTAGGAGACAATTCAAGGTGCTGGCAAGCACAAGTGCCTCTTTGTATGCAAGAGGTCCTAGCTCAATCCCAAATTTTATGGATCTTCAGCCACTTCGGTGTCGGCCTGCCTGTCACTGGGCACATCTGAGTATCCCTGGTACTCTCAAGCTGTTGGGCCACAACAGTCCCATGACATTGCCAGAGCTAAGTATTAGCCCATCAGGCCTATTTTGCCAGTGGTCTACAGGAGCGATTCCAGGCATTGAGGGACTGGAGATGTACAGCATGTATAGCGTGTCCTACATGGTACCCCATACACCAGCAGAAGATAATCCTGAGAACAGAAACAAGTATGGCCCCCCAAACAAATGAACAAAAAACTGGCATTCAACATTGTTATGAGCCAAGGGGCCAGGCGATAGCCCAGCGGGTAGGGCGTTTGCCTTGCACGCCGCCGGCCGGTTCTGGCCCGGGTTCGATCCCCGGCATCCCATATGGTCCCCCGAACACCACTGGGAGTAATTCCTGAGTGCAGAGCTAGGAGAAACCCTTGAACATTGCCGGGTGTGACCCCCCAAAAAAAATGTTATGAGCCAACACCTCTGAATTTAAAGTTTGTCTCATATGATGAAGACATAGAAAAGTAGTATGGTATTAGAGAATTAAAGCAAGAAAATAAAGTATTTTTTATAAAAAATTTTACTTTCAAGCATCTTTTTTGAGATACAATTTATATATCATAATTTGGTTCCATTTAAATATCACAGTTGATTTGCTTATAAAACATTATAAGCATGTTTGTAGAGTTGAGATAACCTAAACAGTCTAATTCCAAAACAATTAATCAAGATGAAAATAAAAGCAATGTCTATTAACTATTACATTCCATTCTCCAACTCCCATCTGAAGTCTTGGGAACATCGAACCTACTTTATATCTTTTAATTTGTTGTTCACGCTGTGTGCCTGTGAGCGTGTGCACAAATCCTTAGCAGTTGCTCTATTCCCTTTGACATAATGTCCCAATGGCCATCCACGATGTACCATATTAATTTTATTGTCAATTTTGATTTTATATGCTTTATATTTTATAAAACACCACATTTTGTTTATCTTTTATCAGTTGATGGTTGCTTGTGTTGTGTGCAATTTTGGCTATTACAATTTAATAGCCTAATATTGCTGTCTGAATTTCCACGGGATCCAAACCCTACCCCAGTCTGTAGCACAAGAACCCACACTATGGACAAGGGACACTACTGTCTCAGCATGAAGAACTTAGATTACATATATAATACATATATATAATATATAACATACATATGTAATATATATTACATATATAAGCAATATATATAACATATAGTATATATTATCTATTACATATATATGCAATAGATAAAAACATATATAATATATTGCATCTATATGTTTTCTGTTTCCTCCTTATATATAAGAGGAAACAGAAAGTTTCCTGGAAACAAATGAGTATGAGAATACAAGCTACCAGAACTTGTGGGACACAGCTAGGTAGTGTTAAGAGGAAAATTCATAGCTCTTCAAGCAGTCATCAGGAAGGTAGAAAGAGTCCAAATAAATAATTTAAGTTCAACACTTAAGAGTTTGGAAAATGACCAACAAAAGGAGCCAAAGCCAGGAAGGGGAGTAAATAATAAAACTTAGAGCAGAAATCAAAGAGCTGGGATCATAAAACACCATTTGAAAGATTAAACAAATCAAGAGTTGTTCTTTGAGAAAATTAATAAAATCTAAAAATCACTAGCAAGGCTCAAAGAAACAAGAGAGTGCCCTAATAAACTGAATCAGAAACAAAAAGGGGGACATCTACGAAAACTGCAGAAATCCATAAGACCATCAGAGATCATTTTGAGAAAACTTTATGCCACAAAACAAGAAAATCTCAAAGGAATGGACAAATTCCTGGATTTTCATATCCTCCCAAGGCTAAATCAAAAAGATTTGAAATACCTGAACAGACCTATCACCATGAAGGGAATTGAAATATTAATTAAAATTCTTCCCAAAAACAAAAGTCCAGACAGGATAGATTCATCAGTGAATTATTTGAAACCTTTAAAGAAAACCAACTGCCAATCTTTTTCAAGCGTGTCCAGGAAATAGAAGAAAGAGAAACACTACCAAACAGTTTTTCCAAGGCAAATAACATCCTGGTACCCAAAACAGACAGAGACACCACAAAAAAAAAAAAAAAAAAAAAGAAAATTACAGACTGGCATCCCTGACACATATGCAAAGACCTTCACTAAAATACTGGCAAATAGAATCCAACAACTCATCAAAAAGAACATACACCATGATCAAGTAGGATTCATTCCAGGGATGCAAACATAATTTTTATTTATTTATATTTCTTTTTTTGCATTTTGGGTCACACCCAGCAATGCTCAGGGGTTTCTCCTGGCTCTGCACTCAGGAATTACTCCTGGCGGTGCTCAGGGGACCATATGGGATGCGGGGATTGAACCCAGGCCGGCACAGGCCGGCCGCATGCAAGGCAAACACCCTACCCCGCTGGGCTATCGCTCCGGCCCTGCAAACATAGTTTAACATTCACAAGTCAATCAACATAATACACCATATCAATAAAAGAAAAATTAAAACCCTATAATCATATCTATAGATACAGAGAAAGCATCTGTCAAAATACAGTACCCACTCATGATAAAAATGCTCAGCAGAATGGGAGCTGAAGGAACCTTTTTCAATATGGTCAACGCCATCTATAACAAGCCCACAGCAAGCATTATTCTCAATGGAGAAACACTAAAGTCTTCCCCGCTAACATCAGGGATGGGTCCAGGCTGCCCACCATCAATATGGTACTGGAAGCATGTACCATAACAGGTAGGCATCCCATATGACCCTCTGAGCACTGCCATGAATCCTGGAGGCTGAACAAAAGAGGAAGCCTAGAGCTCATGCTAGATGTGGCCCCAAATATAAGCACAAAGCAAAAGAATCTTTTAGTCTCTGAAGAACAGAAAGCCAAATTTTGTGAAAAACCATTTGTAAAAAAAAATCATATAAACAAACAGAAAAGTAAAAAGTTCAGAGGGTCCGAGCCATAGTACAGTAGGCAGGGCATGACCAGGTTTCAATCCCAGCACCTCATATGATCCCATGAGCACCTCTAGGAATAAATCAAGAGCCAGAAGTAAATCCCTAGAACTGCCAGGTGTGGCCCCATAACAAACAAAACATAAAATATTTCAGAATTGAGGCTCCCGACTCCAAGAGGTTTGAAGGGTACCAGTGAATATATGGACCCAAGGAAAAAAAAATCCAAGTCATATAATCAGAATGTCAAAAAGCAATGAGACAGAATATTGACCAAACACTCCTGAAATTTGTATGGAACAATAAACCCCCCAAGGATAGCTAAAGCAATCCTCGGGAAAAAGAAGATGGGAGGCATCACCTTTCCCAACTTCAAACTGTACTACAAGGCAGTAGTAATTAAAACAGCATGGTATTGGAATAAAAACAGACCTGTGGACCTATGGAATAGAATTGAGTATCCTGACACCCAACCTCAAACACATGATCATTTAATCTTTGATAAAGGTGCAACGAGTCTAAAATGGAGTAAGGAAAGCCTCTTCAACAAGTGGTGTTGGGAAAACTGGGCAGCAACATGTAAAAAAAATGAATTTGGACCTGTGTCTAACACCATGCACAAAAAATCAGATCAAAATGGACTAAAGATCTCAATATCAGACTTGAATCCATAAAGTACATTGAAGAAAATATAGGAAAAACCCTCCACGATATTGAAGCTAAAGGCATCTTCAAAGGTGAAACATCACTAACAAAGCAACTAGAAGAAAAGATAAACATATGGGACTACATGAAACTAAAAAGCTTCTGCACCTCAAAAGAAACAGTGACTAAGATACAAAAGCAGTCCACAGAATGGGAAAAGAATATTCACCCAATACCCAATTGATAAGGGGTTAATATCCAGGATATATCAGGCACTGGTAGAACTTTTACAAGAAGAAAACAAACAACCCCATCAAAAAATGGGGAGAAGAAATGAAAAGAAACTTCAGCAAGAAAGAAATTCAAATGGCCAAAAAACATATGAAAAAATGCTCATCATCACTTATCATCAGAGAGATGCAAATCAAAACAACAATGAGATACCACTTTACACCACAGAGACTGGCAAATATTCAAAAGAGCAAGAATAACAAGTGCTGGCTTGGATGTGGGGAAAAGGGGACACTCATCCATTGTTGGTGGGAATGCCGGCTGGTACAGCCTTTCTGGAAAACAATATGGACTTTCCTCCAAAGACTAGAAATTGAACTCCCATTTGACCCAGCCATACCACTCCTGGGAATCTACTCTGGGAAACCAAAAATACGTAGCGGAAACACTATCCCTACTTTTATGTTCATAGCAGCATTATTCACAATAGCCAGAATCTGGAAGCAACCAGAGTGCCTGAAAATCGATGACTGGATAAAGAAGCTTTTGGTACATCTACACAATGGAATACTATGCAGCTGTTAGGAAAAATGAAGTTATAAAATTTGCCTATAAATGGATGGACATGGAGAAGATTATGTTGAGCCGAAATTAGCCAGAAGGAGAGAGACAGATACAAAATGACTGCATTTATTTGCATGGCATAAATATATATGTACATATTATGATACCAATATCCAAGGTCAAGTGAAACATATATCAGGAGGTCTTGTCAAAGGTGGAAATTATCACAAACGTGTGGGAGTCAGAGTTTAGGTAAGACAGAAAATGGAACAGGGTGCTAATAATAGTCGAGGGTACTTATGCCAACCTAGAACTGAGCATTAAATAGAGGCAAAAGGATACACATGACAACCTTTTAATGTATGTTCTGTAATCCATAGTCTGGAAGGGAAGGAAAAGAGAAAGAGAGAGAAAGGGAAAGAAATAAAGAACCTGCCATGGAGCAGGGCTGGGGAACGGGGAGGGAACCGGGGATGTTGGTGGTGGGAGATGGGCACTGGTGGAGGGACCGGGTGCTGAAACACTGTATGACCAAAACCCAAACATGAACTTTTTAATTGTATATCTTTTTATTTGTATATCTCACGGTGGTATAATAAAATACTTAAAAAAAAGAATATTGAAAGCAGCAAGACCAAAAAAAAAAAAAAGAACTTAAACTGCAAATGCAAAGAAAAGCACATAATATTCACAGCGGACTTATCAGATGAGACCCTACGAGCCAAAAGAGAATGTGTGGACATAGGTAAAAATTTAATAAACAGTCATGGCGCCAGTGTAATAATAGTACAGCAGGTTGGGCATTTGTTTTTGTATGCAGCCAATCCAGGTAAATCCCCCAGCATCCCATATGGTCCCCCCAATCACCACCAGGAGTAATTCCTGAATGCAGAGCCATAAGTAGTCACTGAGCATCGCCAGTTGTGACCCAAAACGCAAATAAAATCAATAAAATGAAGGCTGACTGAGTACTCTAGAAAGCTATGTTACTATTCAGCTTTGAAAGTATAATTGTATATCTCAGTGGTATAATACAAAAAATTGAATTAAAAAGAAAGTATAATAGGAGTTCTACAACATGCAACTACTTGGGGACCCCATTGCTTTGAAACCAGCTTTTTATAAAAGCGTGAAAGGGGCTGCTTTGAAGATGAAATAAACCTCCTGTGCTTCGCCATTGATTGCGATATTCACTCATGGAGTTTATGGTTGTCCTCTACTAGACTAAGAAAAGTCTGTTTAATCCTAGCTTGCTGAGAAATTTTATATTTTTAATAATTAATGTTTCATTTATGTTAAATGCTCCATGTTATTTTAGTTCATCTTTTTGTATATAGAGATATTTATTGTAATATTTCATGTAATATTTTACTTAATGTTACTTATTAATTTATTATTAATTTTACTTGTTAAGCATACCTATAATATGTTATTGTAGATAATGTAAATTGAGATTTTTAAGGATAAAACATACTTTTATATTGGGGCTGGAGCGATAGCCCAGCGGGTACAGCGCTTGCCTTGCATGCGGCCGGCATGGGTTCGATCCCGGCATCCCATATGGTCCCCCTGAGCACCGCCAGGAGTAATTCCTGAGTGCAGAGCCAGGAGAAACCCCTGAGCATTGCCGGGTGTGACCCTAAAAGCAAAAAAAAACCATACTTTTATGGACCTTTTTATATATTTCTTTTTTTTAATTCTTCTCTCTTCTTTCTTACTAAATTGTTTACTGTTGAAGTGCTCTTTACTTTCAGCCCTACTTGCTAGCCCTGAGTTTTGTTTTGTAAATGAAAGGTTGTTTCTCTCTCTTTTTGTAAGTATTTTACTATGCTTATGCTAAATATTTTTGAATAGACAGAGGAATACAGTTAAGGGGATGCATTTATGAATTAAATTAACTCTTAATTACTCCTGATCTTCCACCATATTTCCAAACTAGAAGCCTCAGTTGCCTTTAGATTGATTCTAATTTTTGCACCCAAAAAAGAATGGTCCCATAGTGGAACAGGATGGAACCAGGAAAAGAAATTACACTGTTTTGATATGGGACAACTAAGGTTTTAGTGTCAATGTTCTGAGAGCAAAAACTTAGAGCAAGCTCTATTCTGATCCAAATATAAGCAGTGGAGATATAGGACCCTGAGGGGATTGGGAGCGATCAAACCAGAGGACTGGAGTCTGGTTTTGGCATGATTGCCCCAGGAAACATAGCCCTATAAATCTAATCCCAAGTGTAGATTAATGCCCGTCTCTCTTACTTGTTTATATGAAAAATGACATAAATTTTACTGAATTTATTGTTTACCAGCCAATTATGAGAGAAAAACAATGTATTTGAGATTTCACCCTGTAGCCCCCATGGAGGAGAGGTGTGGTTTCCTGATAGTTTTTGCCCAGGTGAGAGAAAGCCTGATCTCACCTCATTGTCTTTGGGATAAAAAGCCTTTTACCTTTTGTAAATTCCTGATCCAAGTCTTTGTAAGCTATATCTCCCTGGCAGATATGATTCTGATGTGTGTATCTGCGTGTCCGTGTGTCCATGTGTCTGTCTGTGTCTGTGTGTGTATGTGTATGTATATGAGTGGAGTTAGTTGGAGTTTAGATGGAGAAAAATTAAAACCTTAGATTTTCTAGAACTAGATCATGCTTCTTTTTCCATCTGCCATAGGAGACTGTCATTGGCCCCAAACAGCCAGTGAAACTGCTGGACCCAATATCTGTTGAGGATCCTGCTCAGCCCAACAGTTTATCTGTATGTATTATCTACTTCATGTAAACTTTAAAATGTATTAGCATAGATTTATTCATATTCTTATTTTTTAATTTACATATCTACAAAAATATGAAAGTTTTTAAAAAGTATCAACTTAGCATGATTTACAATTTTGGGGATTTTAGTACTTTAGCTCTATTCAACTGTGTTTAGGTGTCACCACTTCAAAAAAATGCTTGAAACACTTTGCTTTCATCTATGAGATATACAGAAACATAGAAAGAAAATAGCAGATGGCCAAAGTCATCAAAACTGGATGTTTACACGGAGGGTAGGAGGTTTGGAGGGGTTCTGGGAACACTGGTGGAGGAGGAGGAACATTATGTATGATGAGTGTGGTGTTGAGACGGCATATACATGAATATATTGCTGTAGAATATAATTTGCTCCATTCCAAATTTGGTGCATCAATAAAAAGGCTATAAATGAAAATAATTTTGATGAAATATATAAAATAATAAAATATTAATGTGCTAATATATTTAAGAAATAATCTAATTCTTCATACTTCAAAAGAACATTTTCTTTTTACTATCCTGTTTTATACTATTTGAGTCCATTACTGATTTTGTTTCACATATTTTTTTTCTTTCTATGAATTTGCAGTTCCATCTTTTGTGTGATTTTTTAGGAAAGCATGAGCTTGTGATAATGTACTGCTTACATTAGATCATTTCTCTCCTTGATGAACTGCTGAACCAGGCAGATTTTTTCTTGGCAAAATGGAAGTAAACTATATATATTTGTTATTGGGACAAAGATTCATGTAATGACAGTCTTTCTTTTAAGCAGATAACATCTCCTTCCACTTTGAATTTCATGATATTAATCCTTGAAAAATACTCCCAAATGGGTAATCATTAGGTATGTTTCTTGGTACCTTCTTGGAATAGCTTATAACACAACTTTCATAACAGAACTGAAATAAGTATATTATTGGCTTTAATATATGTCAAAGATCCTAATTCACCTATTTTAAAAATCTAATACTTCTCAGAGTCAAGTCTATGTAGCTTTGTATCATAATCACTTAATCTGCTTACTAACTAGAATTTCTGCAGTTTTAATGAGTAGAATTTGGTAATATGTACTACAAAATTCTACCTATAAAATGAAGTATCCTGTCAGATATCATTGTGCAAATTTAAATCACTATCATTATAATCTTGAAAGACAACAAATTTACTAGCTTATAAAATCAAACCTTAAAAAGTTTTGTTTATTGAGAACTGGTATTTGATAGGAAGTTTACGATTGTGGGGGGTTGGGGATGCAAGGAGAGAACAGATTGGGAGAGGGCCTGAAACTGTGATAGAGTCTGTGAGCTAGAATGTTTTATTCATGAAATACTGTCATTGGCAGTATTGCAAATCACAATGTCTAAAAGTAATTTTTAAATACTGAAATTACATTGTAAACTTAAGTCTTATATATTTAATATTAATGTTAATGAAAAGACAGAGATTTTTCAAATTTCTATATGTTATAGTGTTGGTTTCCACTTTTTTTTAAGTCTTACTCTGTGTGCTCAGTGTATGTGTGAGAGTAAGAACAAATTATAATAAAAGTAAATATTTTATTTTAATCAAATTGTGAATAGCAATGATGTGAAAATGTAACACCATCACGAACCAAAGAAGGGCAGAAAGGGAGAAATGGGATGCTTCGCATGACTGACCCAGGTTTGAATAATGACATGTTATATGGTCCCCCTAGCATTGCTGGAAATGATCCATCAAGATATAGCCAGGAGTAAGTTTCTAACCTCTGAATGTTCCTTTTCCACCAAAAGAACAAAGATCAGCATGTGTTATATTGAATGATTTAAGATAACCAGCTTAATTATTAACACTTTTGGAATAAATATGAATCTTTAAATTAGAAATTCTACATTTGATTTATAGAAAATATCTTTAGACATTTGCTCCCTCAATTTTATGTTAAAGAAAAAATTATCTACCTCTCACTTAAGGTCTCACCTGTCTGAAGAAAAACATCACAATGGAATAGCATGGCATACACTAAAATGGGTAAGAATTTAGCTCAAGAGCACAAGCTTCGCATGTGCCAAGACCACAGTCTTGTCCCATCATTCACACAGCCCCTTGAGCAGTTTTCACTTATAGTTGGCATGGTAAAGGCTCCCAAAATATGGTTCTGATGTTGAGCATCACTGAGCACAAGCAATACAGCAGAACTAGGACAAGCATTGAACCATCATGCAGTTGGCTGAGAATCTCTGGTGTGACCCTCCAAAACCCCGAGCATCGCTTTCTGAGCACTCCAGCCAAAAATAGCTTTCGAAAATTTTTTTTAAGTATTTTATTATACCACCGTGATTATGGTTTCAGTACTATTTAATCCAATATAATAAAATTGTATTTACTCCCAATTTTACAACTTTGTAAATGTAACAAATTCTAATAAATTAGAATCATCAATTTGTGCTTCAATAACCCATGTTCTTTTTTCGGGGTGGGGGGTATTTGGGTCACACCTGGAGACACTCAGGGGTTATTCCTGGCTTTTCACTCAGGAATTACTCCTGGGTGGAGCTCGGGAACCATATAGGATGTCGGGGGATGGAACCTGGGTCAGCCGTGCAAGACAAATGCCCTACCCATGTGCTATCATTCCAACCCCTAGTAACCCATGTTCTTAATTCCCATTTATAAAGCTTTAGTTCCTTAGGAAGCAGATTCTGGATCTGGGAGAAAATATAATTTAATGACATTTCTCTGAGATAATTTTTCTATTGGAAATTTAAAGAGAATATGTTGAATTTTCTCACAAATTACTAAA
This sequence comes from Cryptotis parvus, assembly GCA_021461705.1. Lineage (NCBI taxonomy): Eukaryota > Metazoa > Chordata > Mammalia > Eulipotyphla > Soricidae > Cryptotis > Cryptotis parvus. The sequence continues at coordinate 121,977 of JAJIBD010024756.1, forward strand.
ATTTTAAAACTGTATAGGAAAAATTTTGTGGAATTTCTGGAGTTAAAGTTTCGATGATATTGTGTAGGAAGTTTCTCATTTTATTAATGCAGGAAGGCAAAAATATTGTAAATCTGTGCAATACAGAGCATGATAACCTGTTCCTCTTATAAAGTGTCAGTTAATCAAGTCATCTCCCACGAAATTTAATGATGGTTATTGATGATTAAAAATGATTTTGTGGTGAAAATTACTGACATAGTAAGATAAGTTACTCAACTATTTCCAAAACATTCATATCTAATCCTTCAATTCACTTGATGTTGGAGATAATTTACATGTAATCTTCAAAACCAAGAAAGATGTATTGTGTAGAAATAACAAAAAAAAAAACTAATCCAAGTCATGAGTTACATTTTAAGTGTTTGTGTTTTGTTTACAATTATTAAGCTCTTAAATCTATGGTGAGAACCACCCTCGAGATGTTGCAGGTGTGGCTAAAGTGCCCAGCTGTGTTGGCAGGTGGCAGACAGGAGACAGGCTTGTCTACACCCAGGGCTCTGCCCCGTGAGACCTAGATGGTTGATGGTTGATGGTCTGACATAGAAAAGGACTGGGCTGGTTTGAACACAGAGCCATGGCAGAGCCTGGCAAGCTACCCGAGGCATATTTGATATGCCCCAAAAAAGTAACAATAACGGACCTTATGCCCAACAAATGGAGATGTTACTGGCACCCGATCCAGCAAATCGATGAACAATGGGAAGACAAATGACATATCTATGGTTTGAAGCAAGGATGCTCTAAGAGAAAGTGAATAATATAGAAAGTTAGAAATACTGTATGTAGAGAAGAAAAGAATTTTGTTTTCTAGTACCAGATTGAACTTTTATGTATCTGAAAGTTAAAGTCCATCAGAATTGAGAGCCACTGCCTTCCTCATTAATTTCACAAAGATCAAATGGTCTCATAAATACAATTAACTGTAAAGCTCCATATACTCAGTAAAGCAGTCTTATCTACTTATTGTTGGAAGAAGAATAAAGAAACAAGAGTATAGCAATGGGGCTTCGTTCATATACTCCTTCGGAAGGTATCAGGATATCCAGAAATGGAGATATAAGAAGAAAGTACCATCTTGTGACTTCATGAATAGGCACAGAGTGTGTGGTTAATGTGTAGGTCTTTCTGCTCTATAATACTGTGAAACTTCAGTTGGTAGTTAAGGATAAAGAGCAAATAGAAATTATTGGCCTAATGAGTATTATCCTAAGTATTTGCACGCACGATTTGTTTTCTTTAAGTTCATGTATCTCATAAATAGATCTATAACAAAACATTTCAAAGATTAGAAGTAAAATAAAAATTAATTCCCTAAATATATAATTTATTTTCTTTGCATTAAAATATTATTGACTTAGATGTCACATTCAATGTGAAACATTATAAAAAGTTTAACTTTTTATGCCCAAATTATTTGACTCTTATATTGGATGTATAGACAATTATCACATAACACTGATTAATCAATGGTCTCCGTTAACATTTTTATGTTGCTAGTTTCAGTTTAGCTTCCAAAGATATAATTATCTATCAAAGACAAGTTGCCAAGCATTAAAGTGACTACATAATTGCAGAGCAATACTTTAAGTTTTATGGTCCATGAAATCACTCTGGTATAATTCCTCCCATTCCTGCATTGAGTCATTTTTAACAAAATATGAGAAGAACCTGTATTTGTGAAGGGTCACTGGTCTAACATTAAATAGTTCATTTGAAAGCACTGCATCAAATGTTCATAAAGTACACTCTGTTCAATGCTTTAAAAAATAATAACTTTCTACCTAACCAAAGACAACAATATTTATTTATCCTCAGGTTTTGATCCACAGTTGGCTGTGCTCTGGGCTGACTTCTGGCTCTGAACTCAGTGCTCATTCCCAGTGGGCTCACGAAGATCATTTAGGATCAGATTTTGGTTAGTTATGTGCCAGGCAAGCACTCTGCTCACTGTGCTATTGCTCTGGCACCCGAAGAACCTTTTATTGAAATGAATATTTCCTCATATAGTTTATTACTTATGCAGAAATGCTAGTTAAATATGAGCTGGAGCCAGAGCCATTAACAGTGAAAAGCAGCACTGTGTTCCAAAGAGGTCCTATACCTCACTTTGGGCCCATTATTGTTATGATTGATTACACTGTCAGACAATTCCTAAGAGTATATGAATACTTTTAATTTTATAATGATTTCGTGTAGAACTAAAATAATTTTGTTATTTATCTCAAATGACAGATGAAACTTTGAAGGAGTGTATCATTTTAAAATCTACACTCATTTCTTCCCAGTATTGTACATTGCAAACTATCACTTTCTCCATTATTATTTGCTTATTTATGTCTTCAGTTATTTTACATAACAAAATTTTGGGCAAGACAAGATCTACATTTTAAGGCCTATAGTTAAATTTAGAACATTATTTTCAAACAATAATAATTCAAGTTTTTAGTAAAGACACAGGTCATCTCTGGTGACTTTTAGTTTCAGGCCACTATAGTGGTCTCATTGGTAGGTTATATACTAAGCAAACTATATTAAAAATTACTTTGTTGTTCCATTTATAAAGCAGAGTGGATTTGATATGATTCTTATGTGTCTAGAGTGCTTGGAATGGACAGTATGCATTAGCTTCAACTTAAAAGTCACTAGTTGCATTAACTACTTCTACTAATTGAAGACTGTATGCCAAGCGCATCATTGTTCTCTTTATTAGAGTCGTAAATGTCATCTTCCAGTCTTATTCACATTTTAAGCTTGATTATGTAAACACTTTATACATAGTTATCACTAAATCTAATGGCTTATTTGCTATAGAGAATTTGCTCTATACTAGCCACTTCACCTGACTTCAAGGTGTTCAATTTTTAGTTCTTTCCTTAAATTTCTTGAGCTACTTTTTGTTATCTTTAAACTTTTCTTCATCAGTTTCCTTACCTCTCTGAGCTTTCATAGAATTGTGAAAGTGAGAATCTTCTTGTGTGGACTTTGTTATGAATGTATATTGTATGGACATAGAAATGGTATAGCATACCCTCTATAGGTACACTATAGGCATAGTGTACCCACTATAGTATACCCACTATAGTGTATAGGCATTTGCTTTGCATGCAGTTGACTGTGGTTAAATCTCCAGTACTGCATAGGGTTGTACTGAGTACTACCAACAGTTATCCCTGAATGCAGAGATAAGAGTAAACCCTGAATATATCTAGTGGTGACCCCAAAAATGCTAAATAAGTGGTACTGGCATTGGATTTATAGTGTAGTCAGGCCAATAAAACATATTTCCATATCAAAATTAAGATTAATTTTACTATACTTATTACACAGGAATAGAACTTTTATTTGGGGGTCACACTCCTGGCTTTGCACCAAGGAATTACTCCTGGCGATGTGGGGTATTATAGGGATGCCAGGGATCACGCCAGGGTCGGCTGCATGCAAAGTAAATGACCTACCCTCTGCATATTCACTCGATCTTCACATTTAATTTTCTTACAGAATTTTTTCTTTGCATTCACAACTTGGCTAATTTAGGCAAGTTAATCTAAGCTTAATTTGATTAATCTAATGTCAAAACCTAAGCTTTTGACATTTCATCCTCATGAAGCTTAACAATTTTTAATTAATATTTTATTATACCACCGTGAGATATACAATCACATTGTTGTTCATATTTGGCGGTTTCGGTCAAGACATCTGGGACTGGAGATATAGTACAGTGGGAAGGGAATTTGCCTTTCATGCAGCCAACCCAGGTTCAATCCCTGGCATCCTATATGGTCCCCCAAGCACAGCCTGGAGTAATTCTTGACCAAAGAGCCAGGAGTAACTCCCTGAGCTTTGCCAAGTGTGACCCAAAAAGCAAACAAAAAGTAAAATAAGAATAAAGTGAAAGACATCAGACTCATAAATATCTTTTTTTAATTAAACATTTTACTATACCACCATGAGATATACAATCACGTTGTTCATGTTTGGAGGTTTCGGTCACATAGTGTTCCAGCACCCGCCCTCTACCAGTGCCCATTTCCCACCACCAATGTCCCCAATTCCCTCCCCACTCCCATAGCCTGCCTAAATGGCAGGTGCTTTATATCTTTTCTCTCTCCCTCTCTCTCCCTTCCTTCTCCTACACATTTTGGGTTGTACTACAGACACTTGGAAGTCATCATGTGCAATTTTTGTCTGTATTTAATGTTCAGCTCTATGTTGTATCAGCCCTTTAGGCATTTATCCACACAAGGTCCCTTCTCTGTCTTACCTAACCTCTGACTCCCTCACGTTTGCGGTAATTTCCACTTTTGGTAAGACGACCTGATATATTTATGTCATGCAAATAAATGCAGTCATTCTATGTCTCTCTCTTCTGACTAATTTCACTCAGAGACAGACATGGGGCAGAGCAGCTACTGGCTCTCACTGTGCCCAGTCGCTCATGAAGCGCCCGGGAGGGATGGCAGGTTCTATCCCTGGCCTGAAACCCCAGCAGAGCCTCACAACAAGCCAGACAACCCCCACTCCATGAGGACCTCCGTTTTCCACATCCGGACTTCCCCCCTTGTTAGAACTCCACCCAGCAGACCAGCTTATAACAGCCTGGCTCATCGAGATCCACCCTGCTGCAGTCTTTTTTAATCCGTCCAGGTATGCTGGTCCAGAGACAGACATGGGGCAGAGCTGCTACTGACTCTCACTGTGCCCAGTCATTCATGAGGCGCCCAGGAAGGATGGCAGGTTCTATCCCTGGCCCAAAACCCCCAGCAGAGCCTCACAACAAGCCAGTCAACCCCCACACCATGAGGACCTCCATTTTCCACATCCGACTTCCCCTTGTTAGAACTCTACCCAGCAGACCAGCCTATCACAGCCTGGCTCGAGCAGCCACTTGAGGTCATGCGGTTCACCAATAAATGCTGGATTTGAGATGACTACAAGAGTATGCTACACCTGCACGGCAGAGCCTGGCAAGCTACCTGTGTCGTATTTGATATGCCAGATACCAGTAACAATTATAGACCTCATTCCCATGACCTGATGGAATGGTTTGAGTCTCTTCATGTTCCTGGAGCAAGCAGGTGCCCCTGGGCTCTATTTGCATGAGACAGGTCATATGGAGATGTTACTGGTGCCCGCTCGAGCAAATCGATGATGAACGGGAAGATAGTGGTACAATGATACAGTGAATTTCACTCAACATGATCCTTTCCATGTCCATCCATTTATAGGCAAATTTCATAACTTCATTTTTCTTAACAGCTGCATAGTATTCCATTGTGTAGATGTACCACAGTTTCTTTATCCAGTCATCAGTTCTCGAACATACTGGTTGTTTCTAGGTTCTGGTTATTGTGAATAGTGCTGCTATGAAAATAAAAGTGTGGATTGTGTTTCCTCTGTGTGTTTTTAGCTTCCCAGGGTATATTCCCAGCAGTGGTATGGCTGAGTCAAAAGGGAGCTCAATTTCTAGTCTTTGGAGGAATGTCCATATTGTTTTCCAGAAAGGTTGTACAAGTTGATATTCCCACCAACAATGTGTGAGAATCCCCTTTCCCCGCATCCACGCCAGCACTTGTTTCTTTTACCCTTTTGGATATTGGACAGTCTCTGTGGTGTGAGGTGATATCTCATTGTTGTTTTGATTTGCATCTCTCTGATGATTAGTGATGATGAGCATTTTTTCTTATGCCTTTTGGCCATTCAAATTTATTCCTTGTCAAAGTTACTGTTCATTTCTTCTCCCCATTTTTTATGGGGTTGGCTATTTTCTTCTTATATAGCTGTACAAGAGCCTGATATATTCTAGATATTAACCCCTTATCAGATGGGTATTGGGTAAATATTCTTTCCCATTCTGTGGACTGTCTTTGTATCTTGGTCACTGTTTCTTTCGAGGTGCAAAAAGCTATTTAGTTTCATGTAGTCCCATATGTTTATCTTTTCTTCTGGTTGCTTTGTTAATGGTGCTTAACCTTTGAAGATGTCTTTAGCTTCAATTTCGTGGACGGTTTTTCCCATATTGTCTTCAACGTACTAAATGGATTCATGTCTGATATTGAGATCTTTAATCCATTTTGATCTGATTTTTGTGCAAGGTGTTAGACACAGGTCCAAATTCATTTTTTTTTGCATGTAGCTGTCCAGTTTTCCCAGCTCCACTTATTGAAGAGGCTTTCCTTACTCCATTTTGAACTCATTGCACATTTATCAAAGATTAACTGATCATGTCTATGAGGGTGGGTGTCAGGATACTCAACTCTATTCCATAAACCAAAGGTCTCTTTTTATGAGCACACATTTTCAACCTACGATAGTCATTATGGTAAAGCAATGCAGAAATTCCTTCAAGCTCTACGATTGAAGTCACAAATACAGATGAGTCAAGCAATAACGATGAGCTATATAACCTCTCTGAAAAGAAGTTTCAGAAGAAACTGTTAAAGATTCACAAGGAACTCAAAGAAACAATGAAATATAAAGTCAGTAAAATACAAGAGGACATGAAAGCAGAATTGAGTAAATTTCAGACCAAAGTACAAGCAGAAATGACAGATATTAAAAATGAGGTAAGTGAATTGAAAAACACAGGGGAAGGCCTCCAAAGCAGAGTAACAGCTACTGAAGAAAGAATTAGTGATCGAAGATGAGGTTCAGAGATTCTGTAGACAACACCAGAAGATTGAAAAAGACTCACAATCAAGGAACAGACTACCAGAGAAAGTCAGAATGAAGCCAAAAGGAACAACATACGCATCATTGGGGTCCCAGCAGGGCAAAAGAAAACCCTGATGAAAAAGAAACTGTCAAAGCCATCATCGCTGAGAAGTTCCCTGAACAGAAGAAAGTATGCTCCCAGATACAGGAGGCCCATAGGATACCAGCTCAAAGAAACCCGAATAAGAATACTCTAAGACACATCCTTATTAAAATGACAAAAACGATAGACAGAGATAGAATACTGAAAGCAGCAAGATCAAAGAAGGAAATCACATACAAATGAGCATCGCTGAGATTTACAGCAGACTTCTCAGATGAAACACTCCAAGCCCGAAAACAATGGTGGGATATTGTGAAAAGACTCAATGAACTGCAGGCTTTACCAAGAATTCTTTACCTAGCTAGATTTACTTTCAGATGTGAAGGAAAGATACACAACTTCATTGATAAACAACAACTCAGGAAATTCATAGACTCAAAACCAACTTTAAAAGAAGGATTGTGTTTGAGGTTGGGTGTAAGGATACTCAATTCTATTCCATAGGTCCACAGGTCTGTTTTTATTCCAATACCATGCTGTTTTAATTACTACTGCCTTGTAGTACAGTTTGAAGTTGGGAAAGGTGATGCCTCCCATCTTCTTTTTCCCGAGGATTGCTTTAGCTATCCCCGAAAATCAATGACTGGATAAAGAAGCTTTGGTACATCTACACAATGGAATACTATGCAGCTGTTAGGAAAAATGAAGTTATAAAATTTGCCTATAAATGGATGGACATGGAGAAGATTGAGCGAAATCAGCCAGAAGGAGAGAGACAGATACAGAATGACTGCATTTATTTGCATGGCATAAGTACATATGTACATATTATGATACCAATATCCAAGGTCAAGTGAAACGTATATCAGGAGGTCTTGTCAAAGGCGAAAATTATCACAAATGTGTGGGAGTCAGAGGTTAGGTAAGACAGAAAATGGAACAGTGTGCTAATAATTGTCGAGGGTACTAATACCAACCTAGAACTGAGCATTAAATAGAGGCAAAAGGATACACATGACAACCTTTTAATGTATGTTCTGTAATCCATAGTCTGGAAGGGAAGGAAAGAGAGAGAGAAAGGGAAAGAAATAAAGAACCTGCCATGGAGGTGAGCTGGGGGAAGGGGGAGGGAACCGGGGACGTTGGTGGTGGGAGATGGGCACTGGTGGAGGGACCGGTGCTGGAACACTATATGACCAAAACCCAAATATGAACTTTTTAAACTTTTTAATTGTATATCTTTTTTTTATATCTCATGGTGGTATAACAAAATACTTTTAAAAAAGAAGGATTGAAGGTTCTATTGTAAAAGAAGACAACCCAAAACCACAACAAGCTTAAACAGAAAGATGGCACAAAACCCAATGACAATCTCTCTCAACGTCAACAGTCTAAATGCACCAATTAAGAGACATAGGGTGGCAAAATGGATTAAAATACTGAATCCAACATTCTGATGCCTACAAGAAACACATCTGAATAATCAGAGCAAACACAGATTCAAAGTCAAAGGCTGGAAGACCATTTTCCACGCAAACAACTCCTCCAAAAAGGCGGTTGTGGCCATCATCGTATCTGACAATACAGACTTCAGGTTGAAAAAGGTTAAAAGCGACAATGAAGGCCATTTTTAATAATTCAGGGGGTATGTATACCAGGAAGAAATCACACTACTAAACATATATGCGCCAAACAAGGGGCCTGCAAAATACTTAAAACGACTATTAAGGATCTCAAAGAAGAAATTAACTGTAGCACAATAATAGTTGGAGACTTCAACACTGCCTTATCAACTATGGATATTTCGACAAGATTGAAACTCACCAGGGAAATACTGGACCTGAAGGAAGAAATGGAAGAAAGAGAGCTGGTTGATATATACAGGACTTTCCATCCCAAAAAAGCTGAATACACATTTTTTCCAGTGCACATGGAACATACTCCAAGATAGACCGACCATATACTGAGCCACAAAGCATACCTCAACAAAATAAAAAGATATAAATTGTGTCAACTATCTTTTCAGATCATGATGCACTGAAAATAGTAGTTAACCATACACTAAAGCAGGGAGTCAAATCAAACACCTGGAAACTGAACAGCTAACTGCAGAACAACAAATGGGTCATAGAAGAAATCAAACAGGAAATCCAAAGATTCCTAGAAACAAATGATAATGAAGATACCAACTATCAGAACTTGTGGAACACAGCAAGAGCTGTGTTAAGAGGAAAGTTCATAGCTCTGCAAGCATCCATTAGGAAAGAAGAAAGGGCCCACATAAATAACATGACCTCAGAGCTGAAAATATTAGAAAAATACCAACAAAAAGAAGCCCAACCCAGGCAGAAAAAAAGGAAATAATAAAACTTAGAGAGGAAATTAACAAGCTGGAAACCAAAAAAAAAAAAAAAAAAAACAATCCGAAAGATTAATGAAACCAAGAGCTGGTTCTTTGAAAAATTAAACAAGATCGACAAGCCACTGGCAAGACTTGTAAGGACAGGGAAAGACAGAACCCAAATAAACATAATCAGAAATGAAAAGGGTGACATCACAACAGAAAAGACAGAAATCCAAAAGATCATCAAAGATTACTTTGAGAACCTGTGTGCCATGAAACATGAGAACCTAGAAGAAATGGATAAATTCCTAAAGTCCTATAACCTCCCACAATTGAAACAAGAAGACCTCCAATACCTGAATAAACCTATTGCCATCTAGCAAATTGAAACAGTAATTAAAAGTCTGCCCAAACACAAAAGCCCATATCCAGATGGTTCACTAGCGAATTCTACCAAACCTTTAAGGAGAACCTACTGCCTGTCCTGTTCAAGCTCTTCCAGGAAATAGAAGAAACAGAAACACTCCTAAACAGCTTCTACAAGGCACACATCACCCTGATACCCAAAGCAGAGAGAGACAACACAAAGAAGGAAAATTACAGACTAATCTCCTTGATAAACACAGATGCTAAGATCTTCAAAAAATACTAGTAAACAGAATCCAAAGACTGATTAAAAAAGATTATACATCATGACCAAGTAGGATTCATCCCAGGAATGCAAGGATGGTTCAACATTCGCAAATCAGTCAACATAATACATCATATCAATAAGAGATATGATGCCTGAGTGGTTCAGGCACCTTCAGTGGGGGTGGGTGAGCCCAGTGGCCACCTAAACGGAGTCCTAATAGTTGAAAGCTCCACACTCCACCATAGCTGCTGTGCTGCCAGATGTACTCTTCTTGGGATGAGTCTCACCTAGAAATTAATCTGTTGAAAGACTCAGGTATGTGGATTTTTGACTAAAATCTCCAGTCTTTCACTAGTAAAAAGATGAGCTACCTTTCCCCATCTCTCTAAACTTCTGGCAGTATCAGCAGCCACACCCATGCCTTCAAGCTAATATCCAGTTAAAAATTTAGGTCGTGCTGTATCACACCATTAAGTATGTTGGGATTTCTGGAGCACATGGCCACATTGTGGTCACAGGATCTCTTAAACTCTGCAACATTGGTAAACAAGGAGCAGCAAGCTATATTGGACAAGAATATAATACAGAAGACAAACAATCTAGATGAACAAAATAAAAACACATAAGGGGTAACCTATAACATCTTGGTAACCTCCTATTCAAAGGCTTAATATCTCCATGGTGAGATACTTCCAGACTTAATTCACTAACTTAATTCTAAGGAAATATCTTTGATCATTATTTTGAAAATTATTTATAACAAGTAATATAAATTATTAAGGTTCTGCTATTGGGCAGACTTTAAGGGTGGTTGGAAAAACTGGAAGTAATAGTGGTGGGAGGGTAAAATTTGGTGTTGATATATTTAATGTCTACAAAAAGGCATCACAAGCAACTTTGTAAACCATAGTGTTAGTGTGTTATATTGTACGGGAAAATTTTTTAAAAAATGAATAAAATATTTCTACAGAAAAAAAAATTTTAGAAATAAAGTGAAAGACATGTGAATATTCTGTTCACTTGAATGCTCTATACCACTGTTGAATAATCAACTGACTTAATTTCACTTTTGTTCTGTCTCAGACAATAGGAAAGACAAAGAGAAAACCCAACTGGTCAAAATATCAACACTTATAAAATAACTTTGTTCTCATACTAGTCACAACTCCCTAAAATAACTAAACATTAAGCTCAATGGTTTCTGATCAGAGATTATTTAATATCTGTGATAATAAAAGAGGTCATGAAAGAGGACCAGAGAGATAGTAAAGTAGATAAGGTTCTTGTCATATATACAGTTCACCCAGGTCCCTCAAAATGTGCCAGGAGTGATCCCTGAGCTCAAAGCCAAAAATAAGTCCTGAGAATAGTGAATTGTGGCTCCCAAACAAACAAAAGTTCTGAAAAATGGTGAGAATAACTCAAAGTGACAGGGGCACAACATCATTTGCACTGTTGAAACATTGTGTGGAACGACTTGCTCAACACAGATTTGCCAGAAAGCTTCGACTTATAATAAAATAAATATCTTGATGCCAGGTCAAATATCTTAAAGTACTTTAGCACATGCTTTGCCAGCAGAAATCCCTGGGCAGCCTGCATGGTCTGTGGGCTAATTGTCCTTTACAAGACACACAGGCTCTTGGGATGAAAATGTTCACTTGGTGAAATGGAGAAGCAGTCTTTAAGATTAGCTTTGATTTACACAGCAGGACTCTGCCTTCAAAATGAGAAGAAGCAGCATTTAAAGTGAGAATGAAGAAAATTCACAGGCTTTCTCTTAACTTTATTTTGTTTCCAAGAAAATAGTTAAAAAGTGTGCCTGGATGTAGCACCAAAACACAGAATGCATTTGTGTTTTGGGTTTATTGGCGGGTTGGGTTGTTTGTCAGTATTAAGGCTGATTGGGTTGCTGAGAGGATTTGAAATTAATTTTTATTTTCCTTCAGAACAACACCTATAAGCTCTGAGCTTCCCACTTCCTCTTCAGCTCAGTTATATTCTTATCTTTGAGTGGAGTGTGTTGGAATGATTGTGCTTTTGCAGAGTTTATTATTAAACTATGGACCGAGAACATAGAGCACATCCATTGCTTTTCTTTCTAGCAATTCCTGTACTCTAGAATGGGACACTTCTGGGACTCCATTATAAATGGACTTATAACTTAGCCACTCATGTACCATCTGTACATGAGTGATCTCTTCAAAACAAATTGCAGTTTTACATTTTATTTTGCTTAAGCCACTGATAACTTCTTTTTTTATTCTTATAATTAAGTTAGAGCCTTTCACCTTGGCCTTCAAGGCAAGGCATGAGGATGACACAGCAGAGACAATGTCACAATCTCTCTCCCCTCAGCTGCTGCTCTAACTCTCCTGCAGTCTTCAAACTTTTTCCTCTGTACTGAGTTTGACAAAAACTCAGTTTAAATTTTGCTCTTCAAAAAAGGATTCACTAAAAAAACCAAATCGCTTTTCTTTTTCATGAGATTGTTAAATTCTCTGCATAACTTTTGACAGTGACTTATGTCCTATCCTATGTGTTTTCTTATTTTTCTATGTCCCTCTCAAACACATTCATGTTTCTTGAAAACACATTTCCAGGTTAGTGCCTGAAAAACGTCAGGCAATATTTTGAGAAAACACACGACATAGAGGAATATTTACAACTATCTTTGTCATAGTAGTTCTCTACCCCATCTGCCCTGTCTCCCAGCACTTGAGGTACATTTCCAACTGTGGACCAAACCTCCAGGCTTTCTTCCTACTGTCCTTGGGTATTAGTCTCACATTATGATTTTCTATATCTCACAAATGAGTCTACCCCTCTCCTTCTAACTCATTTCACTCAACATGATACTTTCCATACCCATCCTATTATAAACAGACTTATAACTTAATTTTTCCAAACTGCTAGGTAGTAGTCCATATATAGATATATTGTAGTTTTTAACCAGTCATCTCTTCTATACACCTCAGCTTCGGTTTTTGAATGTTGAACCACACTGGTACTTTAAGACTGTTCTGGGCTTGGTGATCTGGAGTTGCTCTGATTACTGTATGGTGCTGGTGAGCAAACCTGTGGCTCTCGTATACAAAGCATGCACTCCAGTTTTTTGAGCCATCTTCCCAGCGCCTGTACTGCCATTTTTTCTCATGTAATCCCTTTCTAGTTTTTGTAGTAGTATCAGACTACCTTCTAATAATATGAATTTTGTTCATTGTCTACAAGATGTGTGTATGTGTCTGTGTGTATACACACATATATGTGTCTATGGTCTGACATAGAAAAAAGACTGGGCCCCTTGGAATAAACCCAGAGAGACAGCAGAGCCTGGCGAGCTACCCGTGGTGTATTCAATATGCCAAAAACAGTAATAATAATGGACCTCATTCCTGACAATGGAGAAGTTACTGGTGCCGCTCTAGCAAATCAATGAACAATGGGAAGACAAGTGATACATCTGTTCTCAGGCACTTGGGGTGTTAGGAGGTTCTGACTATTTTTGAATAGCCAGAATTGAAAATAAAATGAAAATAAAAGTGCAGATAGCTTTTCTGCTGTGTTTTTGGCACTCAGGGTATATTCTCAGAACTGGTATTGCTGTGTCCTATAGAAGCTTGATTTCTAGCGTTTTGAGGAATACCAATATTTTTTTCTTAAAAGTCTGAACCAGCACGAAAAAAGAGTTCCTCACTACTCACATCCACTTCATCATTGGTTGTTCTTGTTCTTTTTTATGTGTACCTGTCTCTGGTGTGAGATGATATCTCATTGTTGCTTTGTGTCTTTCAACTGTTAGTATTTCTGTTCATTTCCTCTCTTCATTTTTGATGGGTTTGGATGTTTTTTCTTGTAAAGCTTTACCAGTGTCTGATATATCTTGAATATTAACCCTTTATCAGTTGGGTATTATGTAAATAATTTTCCCAGTCATTCTGTATAAGAACTGCATGTTGAAAATAGCTAAAGGAAAAACATGATAACCTCTCAGTATCTATATTGCAAACCATAACTCCCAAAAAGAGAGAGAGAAAGAAAGAGAGAGAGAGAGAGAAAGAGAGAGAGAGAGAGAGAGAGGTTGGGTGAGGGTGGAAAGATGGGAACTGGGGACATTGGAGGTGGGAATGTACACTGGGGGAGGGATGGGTCTTGGAACACTGCATGACTAAAACCTGACCATGAACAGCTTTATAACTCTGTATGCAAAGTTATTCAATTAAAAACAAATTTAAATCAAATATAAAGTGCTACTTTTCACTATTCCTGCCAGTATCAAAGACATTTAACTAAAATAACGTTATATGCTATACACTTTATTAAATGAAAGAATGCTTCTCTTCCCTGCTCTTTTCTTGTATTCCACATAAATATTTATACACACTATTCAAGGAAGGCCTTGAATGAATACATACAATACATAAAATACAAGAATATATAACATTTACTTAAATTTGCCACTGATTGTTAGGCTTTGAATAAGTCACTGTGATATAAAAGAATTTTAAAACTGTTTTTTTAGGACTGTTGGTTGGGACCTGCATTTTCTTTTTTTATTATTCTTTTAATTTTATTTTTTTTATTATACCACCGTGCAATGTACAATTAAAAGATGCTCATGATTGGGTTTCAGTCATACTTCTTTTTTTTTTTTTTTTTTTTTTTGCTTTTTGTGTCACATTCGGCGATGCTCAAGGACCTCCTGGCTTTTCGCTCAGGAATTATTCCTGTTGGTGCTCAGGGGAACATATGGGATGCCGGGAATCGATCCCAGGTTGGCCGCCTGCAAGGCAAACGTCCTACCCACTGTGCTATCATTCCAGCCCGGTACCTGTATTTCCAAGCTTGCACTACTCATAACTACTCCAGCCTCAACTATTTAAGCTTGTGTAATACCAAGGGGAGCCTCGAGTTTGTAGAGACATTTGTTCCCTAGAGCTTGTGAGTATAATAAAGTTTTTCCTGACCAGAATCTTCATTTGGAATATGAAGTGGAAGGGAAAGGTAATGAATAGGAAGGGAAGAGGATTTTCCACTTCAACGACTGTAGAGTTAACAGAGATATGAATCTTGAAAATTAATGACTGTAAAAGATAGAAGAACTACTTCATTCGTTCTATCCCAATTACTGAAATAAAAATTAGAAAAAAGTAGCCTACAGAAAATTAAATTTATGAAATAAAAATTCAATTTAATACATACCATGAACAAAAGAACAAAATAGCATTTTCATACAAAGGCAAGCATTATTCAAATTACAAATATCAACAAATGGAATCTATATGTAGGTGCAATATTCTTAATATACTTTTATAAAAATAACTTAGAAAAAATCCAATTATAAAATAAAAATTTTACTTAGTGCACTCCACTCCATGAACAAAAAAAATAAATTTTCATCAAAAAGGCAAACATTCAAGCTACAAATATTAACAATTGGAGCCTACGTGCAGGTGTGAACATGCTTTTATAAAAGTATTGTTGAGACAGGATGACTCTTTCTCCAAACAGAAACTAAAGCCTACTTATAATGATTTATATGTATATAACCCTGGTTTGTTATGGCTATTGGAGAGCTTTTCAGGCAAACTGTGACTCAAATGCTGTGTTCTCTATGTTCTCATGAAAACAATAGTGGGATAAAAACATTATCAAGGGGCTGGAGCGATAGTCCAGCGGGTAGGGCATTTCTCTTGCATGCAGCCTACCGGGTTTGATCCCTAGTATCCAATATGGTTCCCTACGCAGGCCAGGATTGATGAGTGCAGACCCAGCAGTAACCCCTGAGCGTCGCTGGGTGTGACCCAAAAACAGCAAAAAAAAAAAAAAAAACACATTATCAAGAATTGCAGAGACTGTAGAAAAGCTGAAAGGTTCTAAGACAATTTCAATGATTGAAAGCAAATGCTTGCATATATTGTGACATTGAAGACTTAGTCTTGGGTATTTTTTATTTTTTTTTTGTTTGCAGCCACAGACAGCAAAGCTCAGGGCCTTCTCCCAGCTTGGTGCTTGAGGAGGGGCCTTGAGGGAGTAGTTGGCTGTACCTAGAGGTCAGTGTAGTGACTTGGACTGACCCTTAGCCTCCTGCTAGCAAAACCTGCACTCAACTTGCTGAGCTACCTCTCTGGCTTCCTTTGTGTGTGTGTCTGTGTGTCTGTGTGTGTGTGCGTATATATGTGTACACAAGCACATATGCATGTGTATTTAAAGAACTCTAATTTGAATTTCCAAAAATTTTTTGTAATTCTTTTTATCCAACACTACCATAAATAAGGAAGAATAAAAATATTTCAATAATACTGCTGACTAATCTCAGCTATTGAGATGACTAAATTTAAATGCCCTAAAGAGAGTTTATGTTTGCAGTTAGATTTACTAAGATTATTTTTATATTTTATTTCACCAAGTATGCATTTAAACTCACAGCCTTTAGCCATCTTAGCTTGTTTTGGAAGAAATGGAGAAGATAAGATCATTTGCAGATTGAGAACCAACTCTGCATACAGGGTTTGTGACAGATTTCCCCAGGACATATTACCTGAGCCATTATTCTTTTTTTTTTTGCTTTTTTTGGGTCACACCTGGCAATGCTCAGGGGTTTCTCCTGGCTCTGCACTCAGGAATTACTCCTGGCAGTGCTCGGGGACCAAATGGGATGCCGGGGATCGAACCCAGGCGGCATGGGTCGGCCGAGAAGAGTCATTTCTGGCCAACAGGCATATGAAAAAGTGCTTTTGATCATTAATCATTAGGGAGATGCAAATCAAAACAACAATGAGGTATCATCTCATTGTGAGACTGGCACACATCCAAAAGAGCAAGAACAACGAGTGCTGGCATGGATGTGGATTGAAAGGGACTCTCATCCACTGTTAGTGGGAGTGCCAACTGGTCCAGCCCTTTTTGGAAAGTAATATGGACATTCCTCCATAATCTTGACATTGAGCTCCCATTTGACACAGCAGTATCACTTCTGAGACCCTGGAGACCCAAAAACACACAGCAGAAACACTACCTGTGTTTCTATAGTAGTTGTAGCACTATTCACAACAGTCAGAATCTGGAAACAACCTGAATGCCCAACTGACAGACAGAATACTGGCTAAAGAAACTTTGGTACATCTACACAATGGAAAAAGGAGTCATGTAATTTACCTGCAAATGGATGGACATGAAGATTATCATGCTGAGTGAAATTATTAAGAAGGAAAAGAACTGATATAGAATAACTGCACTCATTAGTGGGATATAAATATATACCATTGTTCTACTAACTGTGGGAAATGGTGACGCCTACTAGAACTGAGCATTGAATGTACACAAAATAATTTATATGATAATCCCTAAATGTCTGTAGGGCAAGCCACAATGTATAAGAGAAGGGAGAGAGAGAGAGAGAGAGAGAGAGAGAGAGAGAGAGAGAGAGAGAGAGAGACTGAGAGAGAAGAAAAAAGAGAGAGAAGAAAAGGAAAAGTGCCTGCTATAGAGGTAGGCTATGGGAGATAGGAGGGAATCTTAGGACATTGGTAGTAGGAAGAGGGCACTGGTGGAGGGCCGCTGCTCGAAAACTGTAAGACTGAAACCGAATCATGAACATCTTTTAAATTGTATATCTCACAGTGGTATGATAACATTTTTTATTAACAGTCATTTCTATGGTGCTTAAAAGATAATGCTGTGGGTAAGGTACTTGCCTTGGACATTGCCAACCTGTGCCTGAATGCATGCTCAGAGGTCTGGTCAAGAGCTTGATGTCTGGGAAATCCCATTATCTTGGATTAAAATAGCAGAGCTTGTTTAATTGTTGGTGATTAGTGGAACTAATTATTGGTGACTTTTAGAACTGTTCTGAGCTCGTGGCTTGTCTCTCTGAAGCCCATCCTTGAGAGAAAAGGGAACTCGTTTCCTGATATGGTTGGGAACCCCAGCAGCTCCCAGATAGCAATAGCTTAATATAATTTGATTTGAGGGAGAAAATACCCATGTCTCTAATTAGACAAGTTACTACTGATTATTTGTGAAGTTCCAGATAAAATCTGATAATCAGAAGCAGCATTTCTCAACCTAAAACTGTTGTAAAATTCATGCAAACAATTCTCATTTGAGTGTTTGCAAAACTAAACTCAGGCATAAATAATTGTAAAGTTGTTTTGTTGAATATATAGTCACTGAGAACTTTCTGCCAGAAAAAATGAGTACAATTGAGATACAGATATAATAATATCAAGTCACTAGAACAATTTAGTAACTAATAATCAAATAGACTAGAAGTTGTGTTCTTTCACCAACACTGACTAAACATGGTAGGTTTGATTTAAATGTTTCTCTGAATTAGTAGACATAATAGTTTCATGATTAGTACAAATAATAAAAGCACAGTATGGTCTTGTTGGTATTCAATGGTAGCCAGGTTGATAAAATAAATGTTTAACGCACCCACAAAATCCAGTACATAATAGAATATTAGTCATCAGCAGCATCTGAAGTATGACTGAGGATATAGACTAGATAGAAACAAACAAATGTTTCTCAAAAGCTTAGGATTTGCAACAATGTGTCATTTTAATAATGCAGCTATATATACTTAACATGCCATGTACCATATGATTAATTTGTTTTTGAAAGAAATAACAATTTCTTCAACAAAAGCATAAACCACAAAGAAAACATTAAAAATAAACTGTCTCCTAAAAAGATATTCTTATGTTTATAGAGGAAAGCCCTGAGCATTGCCAGGTATGTTTCTCCCCAAAATAACAAAAATTTAAGTTAAAATTACATTGCAGAGATTATTAGAACCCCAGGTTTTATCTTAAATATTTCTGACTGCTAGTTTTTAGTATATTAGAACATAGCTTACAAAACTCATTTTATTGAATTGTGTTTCAATGCATGTTTCTGTGATAATAGGAAGTTTACAATTGTTCTTCAATATCTGCTTGATTGTTTCTCTCTTCCAGGAACTGCTGGTCTACTTTCTACTAATGATAACATAAAAACTTTTGCAAGACACTCACAGTAACAGCAATATTGATGTCTTCTCAGGTAAGGAGTATGTCTGACCCATTTCATGTTGCTTTAACATCTCATCAATGAATATTTCCAGTTCTGATAAATATGAAAACTAAATTTAATGATTCCCAAAGTTCTGGGAGAAATGATTTTTTAGATACAATTGTTACTATTACAGAAATTTGTACAGATAACAAATAAGCATGTGAAAAACTGTTTATCATCACTTATTATTAGAGAAATAAATATTAAAATGAGAAATCTCACACAATTGAGAAAAACATATCAATAAAGACTAGAAACAACCATTGTTACTGGTAACGGAAAGCTCATTCTCTGGTGGGGAGATGTTTTCTAACTTAGCAGCTATGAAAAATATTTAGGAAAAAAATTAGGAAAAATATTTTTTCAAAAACGTAACAATAGAGTCTTCATTTGGCATACTGACTGAATTTCTGGCATACTGATTGCTGGTCCAGAGACTCTCACACATGGGGCAGAGCTGTTCCTTGCTCTCCCTGTGCACAGCCGTTCATGAGGCAGTCGGGAGGTATGGCGGGTCCTAGCCCTGGCCCACCACTTCGGCAGAGCCTCACAACAAGCCAGACCACCTGTCCTCACTCCACGGGCGCCGCCATTTTCCACTTTCGGACTTCCCTCTCGTCAGAACTCCACCCAGCAGACCAGCCCATCACAGCCTGGATCACCGACACCCACCCTGCAGCAACTTTTTTCCTCAATCCGGCCCAGGTATGCTGGTCCAGAGACTCTCACACATGGGGCAGAGCTGTTCCTTGCTCTCCCTGTGCACAGCCGTTCATGAGGCAGTCGGGAGGCATGGCGGGTCCTAGCCCTGGCCCACCACTTCGGCAGAGCCTTACAACAAGCCAGACCACCCGTCCTCACTCCACGGGCGCCGCCATTTTCCACTTTCGGACTTCCCTCTCGTCAGAACTCCACCCAGCAGACCAGCCCATCACAGCCTGGATCACCGACACCCACCCTGCAGCAACTTTTTCCTCAATCCGGCCCAGGTATGCTGGTCCAGAGACTCTCACACATGGGGCAGAGCTGTTCCTTGCTCTCCCTGTGCACAGCCGTTCATGAGGCAGTCGGGAGGCATGGCGGGTCCCTAGCCCTGGCCCACCACTTCGGCAGAGCCTCTCAACAAGCCAGACCACCCGTCCTCACTCCACGGGTGCCGCCATCCACTTTCGGACTTCCCTCTCGTCAGAACTCCACCCAGCAGACCAGCCTATCACAGCCTGGCTCTTGTGGCTGCAAGGTTCATCAATTTTTCTTTATTTGGAGGTGTTTAAAAGAGTTTGCCTCCTGCTCGGCAAGCCTGGCAAGCTTCTCATGTTGTATATGACATGCCAAATTCCAGTAACAATTATATTAGGTCATTCCCATTACCTAATATAGTGGTTTGAGGCTCTTTATGTTCCTGTAGCAAGCCGATACCCCTGGCTCTACTGGCATGAGACAGGACATATGGAGATATTACTGGTACCCGCTCTAGCAAATAGATGATCAACGGGAAGATCGTGATTGTGATCGTGACTGATTGAATGTCTTTATTCCTAAGAAAAACAAAAGCCTCGAGTTTGCTTCAACTTATATGAAATTGAAAGGTATAATGTTAAACAGACAAACTTGCTGATCTGTGGTATACAGAGAGACAACATGAGGGAGCAGATTGTATTGATTAAGGAGAGAAACTTTGGTCTTAGATTCACTTGATCTCTTGACATCCCGTAATTCATCAAGTTGCTCGAGCAGGTGCCAGCAACATTTCCATTTGACCCTATCACGTGCCAGTGCAGCCCAATGGCATTCGGTTGCTTCAGGAATACGAAGAGCCTCAAACCGTTTGCTCAGGGTGTTGACGAAGAAGTCTGACGATCTTGTAGGTGGTCACATAATCTTTTGACATCCTGTGGGATCCAGTCAGTAAAGGCTCTAGTCCAGCCGTTATCTACAAATCACATTACATATCTAGCCCATCTGATTTTCGATGCCTTAGCAAATGAGAAGTATACCTGACTCTGGAATAGCAAAGGAGGTCTGAGCTCCGGATTCCTTCTTTCACTTGAGTGAGGCTTTATATTCCAAGCAAGCTCTTTCGATTCCTCATTGGGAGACCCAAATAGCATTCTCAGCCTGCTTTCATAGGGCCCAGGTCTCTGAGGAGTATGTCAATGCAGGGAGAACAGTAGAGTCGAAGAGATGTGCCCAGAACTGGAGGTTCTTTGTCTTTTTAGCTATTTCTTTGATGCTTTTGAAGGCAGTCCATGCCGCTCTCTTCCTCCTGCGCAGCTCAGGTTTTAGGTCTTTTATCATGCTGACTTCTTGACCTAGGTACACATAACTGCTGCATTCAGAGATGTCTGTTCCATTGAGAGTGAAGGGGGCCTCTGAAACTAGTTCATTTTTCATGAACATAGTTTTGCTGAGATTCAGCTGTAGACCTACCTTTCCACATTCTCGGTCAAAGTCAGCCAGCATTTGTGCCGCTTGGCTAATGTTTGGTGTTATTAGAACGGTGTCATCAGTGAAGCAGAGGTGGTGTAGTTGCCGACCATCTATCTTCACTCCCATTCCTTCCCATTCCAATTGTCGCATGATGTTCTCGAGGGTGGTGTTGAAGAGTTTTGGTGAAATGGTATCACCCTGCTGAACCTTTCCTTTGACATCGAAGATCACTTCTTTGTAGAATGGTGAGATCCTGGTGATGAATCTGTAATACAGCTCATAAAGGATCTTCATGCATTGAGATCCTGGTGGTGAATCTGTAATACAGCTCATAAAGGATCTTGATGCATTGGGTTTGAACGCTCTGTTTGGTTAGGGCCCCGGTGTCCACTTCAGTCTCCACAGAATCAAAGGCTTTCTTTAAATTAATGAACGTGAGACAAGACACAGTGGCATCCTGAACTCCTTACAAACTCCAATGAGCTTGATTATGGTGTGGATATGGTCAATTTTGCTGAATCCTTTTCAGAAGCTAGCTTGCTCGCATGGTTGTCCTTCATCTAATTTTCTGCCAATCCTGTTGAGGATGACTCGAGTGAACAGCTTGTAATTGACAGACAACAGGCAGATGGGGCAATAGTTGCCAATATCGTGGATTTCTCCCTTCTTGAACAGTAGAACTGTCCTGCTGGTTTTCCATTGGGAGGGCACCTTGCATTCAGACAGGTAGCATTTGAAAAGCTGAGCCAGTGTATTGATGAGTACTGAAGGCAGATTCTTAAGGTCTTAGATTACAAATACGAAATTAGCAAGTAGTAGTAGGAGGAGGAGACTAATAGTACAGAAGGTAGTAATAAAGTCTTTCAGCACTGTGCTGGTGAATTATAGTAACTAAACATCAAAGCAATAAGCATTGATACTATTATTCCAATGTTAATCTATAGTAATGATTTTAAAAATGTTCTGAAATGCTATGACTACAGGTAATAAGAATAAGAATCAATAACATATAAGACACTTACATGTATTAGAAAATATATGGGAGTTGGGAAAATTGACTGCAAGGTCACGGAAGCTGAAAAGTACTAATATCTAGTGATGAAACTAGATATCAAGGAAAGCGTACATTACAGCATATGTGGGTATTAAAATATAAGAACTAGAGGAAATAATGCAGAAAATCTCAGGCCATGGGCAGGAGCAACAAAAATAAATATTCCTGCTTAAACTGCGGTATATATCACTTGCATCACTTGTATTCCCGTTGTTCATCAATGCTTGAGTGGGCACCAGTAACACCTCCATATATCCTGTCATGTGCTAGTGTAGCCCAAGGACATCTGCTCTCTCCAGGAATACAAAGAACATAAAACCATTCCATCAGGTCATGGGAATGAGGTATATAATTGTTACTGGCTTTTAGCATATCAAATATTCTAGTGGAATAATATGCAATACAGAAAAATTGTGCACTTGACTGTCACTTGAATCGAAATGAACTGAACTGAATTAGAAGACAAATACCAGATGATCTCACTTATCTCTGGAATACAGAAGAATAACATGAAGAAAGCACACAAAGTATCATAGGTCGATACCTTGATTATACTTGACTGTAGATGATAGAGAAGAGGATAAGAAAGAAAAGAAATAGTGGGAGAGGGGGCGTGAAAAGTGACAAGGTCAGGGGACATGGACAGATCTGTGATGTACAAGTGTGGATATGCGTATATCTATAATTCAGGGCCAACAGCACTATCAGCATGAGATCCAAACTATAACTAACAAAGTTTAATGAAGGAAGTAGGCTATAGATTGAAGGGAATATTGTTGGAGGGAAGTAAGCAACGCTGAAGGCATTGCAGTGTAATGTTATGTGCCAGAAACCAAACCTTGAATAACTATGTAAATCACATTAATGCAACACAAGAGAACCTAGAGGAAATGGACAGATTCCTGGATTCCTATAACCTCCCAAGGCTGAACCAAGAAGACTTGGAATTCCTGAATAAGGCTATCTCTCTATAAGAAAAATGAAACATAAGCAAAAGCCTTTCCAAACATAAAAATCTAAATCCACCTGGATACATTAGTGAATTCTTCCAGACCTTTAAAGACGACCTATTGTCAGTCATTTTCAAGCTTTTCCAGGAAATTATAGAAACAGGAAAACTTTTAAAATAGCCTTGATTATACAAATATCACCCTGATACCCAAATAGGACAGTGACATCACAAAAAAAGAAAATTAAAGGTCAATATACCTGAAGAGCATTGATGCAAAGATCTTCAACAAAATGCAAGGAAATAGGATCAAAGACTCATCAAAAAGATCACACACCATCACCAAGAAGGATTCATCCTAGAGATACAAGGATGGTTCAAGATCTACAATTTAATCAACATAAAACACTGTACCAATAAAAGTAAAAACCATCTGATCATATCAATAGATGTAGAGAAAGCATTTGACAAGATCCAGCACCATTTCATAATAAAAACGCTCTACAAAATGGGAATTGAAGGAACTTTACTCAATATAGTCAAAGCCATCTACCCCAGGTCCACAGGAAACATGATTCTCAGTGGGGAACTATTAAAAGCTTTCCCCAGATATCAGATACAAGTATGCCAACTATCACCACTTCTATTCAACATAGTACTGGAAGTACTTGCCATTAAGGAGGAAATTAGCAATTAGGGAAGAAAAAAGACATTAAGGGCATTCAGAGAGGAAAAAAAAGGAGCCAAACTATCATATTTGCAGATGACATGATACTATAATTAGAGGACCCTAAAGTTTATACCAAAAAGCTCCTAAAACAAAGTTCTGAATAGTAGAGTGACAGGTTACAAAATCATTACAAAAAAGTTCACTACTTTCTTATATGAAATAATGAAAGAGAAGAAAGTGGATTAACAAACAATCCCGTGACTGGAGGGATAGCCCAGCGGGTAGGGCGTTTGCCTTGCACGTGGCCGGCCTATGCTGGCCCGGGTTTGATCCCTGGCATTCCGTATGGTCCCCTGAGCACCGTCAGGAGTAATTCCTGAGTGCAGAGCCAGGAGAAACCCCTGAGCAATGTCGGGTGTGACCCCCCAAAAAAAAAAGCAAAAGAAAATCCCATTCACAGTTGTGCCTAAGAAAAGCAAGTACCTTGGAATTAGATTAAGTAAAAAGTAAGGGATCTGTACAAAGAAAACTGAAAATGCTGCTTTAAGAAATAAAAGAGGAAATAACAAAATGTAAATATATCCCGTGTCCATGGATTGGGTCAATCAATATTGTCAAAATGGCAATACTCACTAAAGCATTATATAGAATCAGCATAATCCCTATAAGGAAACCCATGTCATTTTTCAAAGAAATTAAGCAAACACTCTTTAAATTCATATGGAACAATAAACTGCCATAAATAACCAAAGCAATCCTTGGGAAAAATAAGATGGGAGGCATCATCATTCCCAATTTCAAACTGTACTACAGAATGATATTGAAGTAAAAGCAGACCTGTGGACTGTGGAATAGAGTTGAATAAGTTGAATATCCTGACACACATTCAAATATATCACCATTTAATCTTTGATAAAGGAGCAAAAAGCAACCAGTGGAGCAAGGAAATCCTCTTCAACAAGTGGTGCTGGGAAAACTCGGCAGCTAAATGTAAAATAATGAACGAAGACCTCTGTCTAATGCCAGGCACAAAAGTCATATCAAAATGTGTTACAGATCTTGATATCAGACCTGAAACTATAAAGTACATTGAAGGAAACATAGGCAAATCCTCCAAGATATTGAGCTAAAGATCTCTTCAAAGATGAAACATCACTAAGAAAGCAAGTGTAAGCATAATAAACATATGGGACTACATGAAACTAAAAAGCGTCTGCACCTCAAAAGAAACAGTGACCAAGATACAAAGACAACCCACAGAGTTGGAAAGACTATTCACCCAATGCCCAATCAATAAGTGGATAATATCCAAGATGGTAGTCAGTGGTAGAACTTTACAAGAAGAAAACAGACAACCCCATAAAGACAGGGAGAAGAAATTTACAGAAACTTCCTCAAAGAAGAAATTCAAATGGCCAAAAAGGCATATGAAAAATATTCTTCTTCACTAATCACCAGGGAGCTTCAAATCAAAACAACAATGAGATTATCATTTCATGCCATGGACACTGGCACACATACAAAAGAGCAGGAACAACAGTGTTGGTATGGATGGAGGGGAGAAAGGGACTTTCATTCATTGTTGGTTGGAATGTTGACTGGCCTAGCCCCTTTGGAAAGTAATATGGACATTCCTTCAAAAATCTAGAAATTGAGCTCCCATTTGATCCAGCAATATCATTCCTAGTAACATATACTGGGAGATCAAAAACACACAGAAAAAGCACCATCTGCATTTCTATGTTTATAGCAGCAGTATTGGCCAGACTATGGAAACAACATGAGTGCCTGAGAAAAACAACTGAATGAAGAAGCTATGGTACATCTACACAATGGAATACTATGCAGATGTTAGGGAAAATGAAGTTATGAGATTTTGCCTAGGATACTCAGAGAGTATCATGCTGAATGAAATGAGTTCAAGGAAAAGTACAGATAAAGAATCACTACATTGATTTATGGGATATTATATACACACACATATATATCCATATATATACACATATATATGGATATGTGTATATATATCCATATATATGTATATATATATATATAAAATATGCTACTAAGTCTAAGCAAATAAGATCCAGGAGAACTTGCCAAGGGTAGGAATCTACCACTACTGTGTGGGGATATAGGTTAGGTAAGATAGAGAAGAGATCAATCTGCCAATAACATTCAAAGTAGTAAAGCTATGCTAGATCTGGGTATTAAAAATAGATAAACAGAAACAGATGATAAACACTCAAGGGTATGTACTACAAGCCACAATGTGCAAGAGAAGAGAGTAAGAGAGAGAGAGAACTAAAAGTGCTTTCCATAGAGGCAGGATGGGGATGGGGAGGGAATCTTGGGACAGTGGTGGTGGGAAATGTGCACTTGTGGAGGGATGGTTGCTGCAACCTTGTATGACTGAAACCCAATCATTAACAGCTTTGTAAATGTCTATCTTGTGTTAATATAATAAAAATAATAATAATAAATAAAAGGAGTTTGCATCCTCAAAAAACTATTACTTTTTTAAAAATTGTATTTGTTCTTTTATAAGAGTCTAGATACAGAAACAACCAACTACAGATGAATGGATCAAGAAGTTGTGATATGGAATAGAATACTATTCAGTATTAAGGAATAACAAAATCATGTTACTTTCATGGACAAAACTAGAAAATACATACTGAATAAAGTTAGAAAGGCAGGGATACATATAGAATGATGCCTCTCACATGTGGAACTTAAACATACAGTACAAGGCAGCAACGGAGGGCCAAAGGCAGCATAATGGGAAAATTGATAGACAAAATAGAGTTTCATGCAGATAGGTGGAGGGGGTTGGGATCTTTGGAGGGAGAATAGGAAACTGGCGATGAGTATGATGTTAGAATTAGTTCAGTGATAAATGAACAATAATAGTATTATAAGCAAAAATAAATATTTTTTAAATTCTTAAAATATATTCAAATGTATACTAATTTAATGTAAACATATTTAAATGTGGTGGGGTCCGCCACTCAAGCAGAGTAGCCCACCACCCCAGTAGAGTCTCACAAGAAGCCAGAGGAACCCCCCACACCATGAGGGCCGCCATTTTCCACATCCAGACTCCCCACTGCGTCAGAGCTCCACCCAGCAGAAAAACTGATCACAAACCTGGCTCATCAGAGACCTGCCCTGCAGCAGTCTTTTGCAAGCCTAGCCTAGGTATGCTGATATAGAGACTCACATACATGGGGCAGAGCTGCTACCAGCTCTCCCTGTGCCCAGCTAGCTGATCATGAGGCACCCAGGAGGGGTGATCATGTGGCACCCTTGGCCCGCCACCACAGCAGAGCCTCACAAGAAGCCAGAGGAAGCCCCACACCATGAGGGCCGCCATTTTCCACATCTGGATTACCCACTCGTCAGAGCTCCACCCAGCAGAAGAGCTGATCACAAGCCCAGCTCATGAGGCCCTTTGCGGCCGCGGTTCATCAATAAATGCTGGAAATTAGAGGTGACTACAAGAGTATCCCATGAGCATGGCAGAGCCTGGCAAGCTACCCATGTCGTATTTGATATGCCAATTACCAGTAACAATTATAGACCTCATTCCCATGACCTAATAGAATGGTTTGACGCTCTTTATGTTCCTGGAGCAAGCAGATGTCCTTGGGCTACACTAGCATGTGACAGCACATATGGAGATGTTACTGGTGCCCGCTCAAGCAAATCGAACATCAACGGGAAGAGAAGTGATACAAGTGAAACATTTTCAAATTTTAAAATTCAATGTAAGAAACAGAAAGAAAAATGGATGAATTCTTCCTTATTCTGCATTTATTTTCTATTCAGGCACTCATAGGTGAGAAAAGCCCACCCATGTTACAAAAGTTATTAACTTTACCAACTCAAATATTTGTCTCATTCAAAATTATCCTTAAAGATAGAACCAGGAAGAATATTTTATTTGAAAGTGCCATAGTCAAACTGGGATATAAATTTTAGCATTTACTCCTCTCCTTAATGCTAGGAGGAGGAACAGGGTATTGAATTTTATGCTGCTTGGAGAGCATTTCAAGCAATCAAATTCAATGAAGTAGTAAATCCAGTATCAACACAACAACTTCAGGCACAGATATACTAGGATAGAAAGTATAATAGCTCTTTTCTGTCCAAATCTTTGCTCCCACACAAAATGGTACTCAAAGAAATATGCATTGAAGCACTTCTATATTCTTTCTTTCAATAAAAATGACAGAATGTCACCCTGCCTAAATGAAAGATATTCAAATTCACAGGGTGAATAGGACAAATATTTTATGTTCAGAAGCTTAAAGTGCAAAGATATCTGGGAGAACATACACCTATCTAGACCAGTACATATTTTTAAATGTTTTTGGTCACAGCCAGCAAGTTCAGGGGTGACTCCTGGCTCTACACTCAGGAATTGCTGCTGGTGGTTCGCAAGGAACCATATGAGATACCAGTGATAGAACCCAGGCCAACCACTTGCAAGACCTACCTGGTGTACTATCTCTCTAGGCCTGCACATTCAAATATCAGAAGATAAGGGAATGCTGGGAAAAGTTTATTTTAAAATAAGTATTTAAAACTACAAATGTCAAAGTACTTATAGAATCTTATTAGTTGCTTTAAAACTTTCAGTGGCATGCCACTTTAGAAAGTAAAACTTGATCACTTGACATCCCATTATTCGTAGATTTGCTTGAGTAGGCACCTGCAACATTTTCATTTGTCCCTATCGTGTGCCAGTGTAACCCAATGAAATTGCTTGCTCGGGAATATGAAGAGCCTCAAACT
This sequence comes from Cryptotis parvus, assembly GCA_021461705.1. NCBI lineage: Eukaryota > Metazoa > Chordata > Mammalia > Eulipotyphla > Soricidae > Cryptotis > Cryptotis parvus. The sequence goes on from JAJIBD010024756.1 coordinate 150,714, forward strand.
GATCATTCAGGGTCTTGACGAAGAAGTCTGACCATCTTATAGATGGGCGGCCATGTGGATATTTTGACGTCCCGTGGGATCCAGTCGGTAATGGCTCTAGTCCAGTGGTTGTCTCCAAGTCGTATTACATGTCCATCCCATCTGTTTTTTGAAGTCTTGGCAAATGAGACAGCATCCCTGACTCTCAACCATCGATGGAGGTGGGAACTCCGGATTCCTTCTCTCACTGGAGTGAGGTGTGATATTCTCAGCATAGCTCTTTCAATTCCTCTTTGCTTAATGAAAATTTCAATACTTTGATCTCATTTTCAGTGAATTTAATATCCATCAATACTCACTACAAAGGAATGGTGTATTCCAGAGAAAAGACAATACTCACAAGGTTAAGAAACGCCATGGTAAAAGTAGAATGAAAGACATCTAAGGCATTCTTTGGCTGAGCTTTCCTTGGCGAGAGAAGACTCATGTGAATCTTTGATTATTTAAACATAGTAACAGTGTAGCAAGCTAGAAATCATTCAAAATGAAAAAATATATTAATAGCAAATATTTCATGAATTGAAAACTTTAAGTGTGAAAATATAGCTTTGTATACAAAAGTATAAAGTAAATAAATGCAGAAAATTTCACATATTCGTTTCCTCTAGATTTTCTAATAGAATAAATGAGACCTCAGACATGACTGTGCTGACAGTCATCCCAGTATGATAGTGAATCTGACAACAGAAGCTCTTCATAGGATGATTATTAAAATCATAAAATTCAAAGCTAGATAGTCACAGTAAAGTGTTGACATGTCACTTAACTGAATTTTGGGTAATTTATCTTATTTAAGATTTTTAATGCATTTATTACTTGGGTAAAGAAAAATCATGACAGATCAAATCGTGAAGTGATTATGAAGAGTATAACGCACTTTAGCCATTAGAACAAGCTGAGTTATATTTAGTGTCAGGATTTAATCTTATTCTTAGTATTATTTAGCACAGTGCCTTCCAAATAATAGAACACAAATAGTATTGTTGACACTGTTTATAGAAAGATTGAAAAAATATATTATTGGCAAGCTTATGCTATTACATTAAATTTACGTAAACCATTCTAAAACTATTACATTTATTATATAGTCATAAAATAGATATTTATTGAACATTTATTATGTGACAAGTACACACACATAGTACAATGCATTAAGATATGACTATAAAATAAGAAAATCATTTCATAAGTCATTAAACAGTTCGTTTACCACAAATAAACTGCCCCTAGAATAAAAGTATGATGAAAAAAATTTTCAAGGAATAATCTATGTTTTAGTAAAAGGAGATAGAACAAACAACTGTGATTAAAAAAAATCATGACAACAATCAGTCCTGACTACATTTCAGTAAAAACTCCAATTTATTTAAAACTACTCTCTATGTGTATATATTATTTTTATTTAATAAACAATTTCACCAAGTTTCTAACCAAATAACTTAAGTTTTTTTCTAGTTTAAATTTTTTTTATTTTTTAACAATTACAAAAATGTTCATGTTTGGGTTTCAGCCAAACAGTGCTCCAGCACCCATCCCTCCACCAGTGCCTATTTCCCATTATGTCCATTAATTACGCCCACACACCATTTCCTAATTAGGATCAAGAAAAAAAACTGTACAGAGGATTAAGAATTCAATCATAAACATAAAAATATATATCTGATATGAATACCACATTCTGAAAAACACTGGAAAAACACATGCCAGAGTGAGTCATCAAAGTTTAAGAGAATAGATGAAGACCTTTATTGAAGAATAACCTGGGGTCGGAGCGATAGTCCAGCTGGTAGGGAGTTTGCCTTGCATGCAGCCGCCTGTGCCCGCCAGGTTCGATTCCTGGCATCCCATATGGTCCTCTGAGCACCACCAGGAGTAATTCCTGAGTGCAGAGGCAAGAGAAATCCCTGAGCATCGCCGGGTGTGACCCAAAAAAGCAAAAAAAAAAAAAAAAAAAAAGAATAACCTGAAATAATAACTTAAAATCAAAAATGAAAGTGATGTTTTCGATACTCGTGTAAACAAAATATAAGGAAATAATGATGTATAATCTGATAGAAAATGCTAAATAAATTAGTTAACATAATCTGAAAGAAATAAATATAAAGAGACAGAAATTAAATTAAGATTTAGGTCATACTTGGTTTCAAATATGTTTGGTATTAGTACTAGAAACAGTACAGCATGTTCAATCTCTAGAACCACACACAGTCCCCTGACCCCACCAATGTTGAGCCCTGAGTGTAGAGCTTGTAGTAAGCCCTGAGGAAAGCCGGATGTGCCTCCTACCAGGAAAAAACACCTTGAAATTAAAAAAAACGTGTAGTGGGTGTTCATTTGTACTACCTAAAAGAAAAAAAATAGTAAAGGAAAAATTATTAAGCCCCAATGATTTATATTTTTTATAATTGAGTTTCAGGCATACAATGTCCCAGCACCAATTTCACCAAGTATCAAAAAATCTGTTATCAAGGCTAGAGGAACAAGCACGGGTAGAGAATGTACGTGTATACCTGACCCTCTCTCATTTCTCCCCTGCAAAATTGCCTGTCACGGTTAGGTTAACCCTGGGTACCACCTGTGAGAGAGGTCTATGTAATGGCATTTGGTTATCTAATTTCAGCTGATTCATCCAATTCCCAATAGTGAAGTTACTTAACTTCATCTAATAAAATTCCAAGTCAAAATCCATGTTAAAGAAATGTAATACAAGTATCTGATTTGTCAGATTTAAAATTTCTGTTGAGTTTGTCCTCCTATTGTGAGAAAACTCTCTTGAATCCTGTTATTCATTTACTGATTTCATGCTCTAGCTACTTTTAAGCATGAAAATTAAAGCAGGGATTCTTGGGAAGACAATAAACAGATAAGACAGATATTTGTTATGTTGGCAAATATATTCAGGCCTTAAGCACTATGTGTTTTGTTAGCAGCTCATGAATTTGTAAATGAGAATAAGGTTTTTGGAGTCCAACATCATGACCACCACCACCACCACCACCACCACCACCACCACCACCACCACCATCATCATCATCATCATCATCATCATCATCATCATCATCATCATCATCATCATCTTTGTCATCACTGTTACACAATTATCAATGTCATTTTAATCATCACTGTTTACTAAATGCCATACCACACATGATTTTACTATCATTAACAGTGTAAACCATTTATATGGCTATGTAAATAGCCTATCACCATTTACTTAGTATAAATTTATCACTCCCACTGTATAAAAGATAGAAAGCAAATAAGCTGATAGTTAACTCAGTCTGCCTTAATACATTAGGAAGAGTGCTCAATGATAAGGACTGCCTTAATACATTTGGAAGCATACATGTATTATGTATTAACATATGTAATACATGTATTAAGTACATGTATTAATACATTAAAGTCTGCCTTAATACATTAGGGACCGTGATCAATGATAAAGACTAAACGAGTCTTAATCACAGTTTTGAAAGGCATTAATGGGACTACAAATATTGTGCATTGGGCAGGGCACTTGCCTTGTACATGGCCAAATGGGGTTCAGTACCTCATATACCCCATGTGGATCCCAAGCTATGCCAGGAGTGATCCCTATAATAGAGAAATTCAACTAAAAAATCTATGTTGCTAGACATCATTTCACACAGACACACAAATGAGTATTTGCTTACTGTTTACTATTTTCAGTGAAAATGAAAGAATTTCCAACTTATAGTCTGCTCCATATACTATTAATAGTTTCAACATCACTTGTTCCTTGACTTGATCATCTGACTTCCCATAGATCATCGATTACTCAAGCGGGCACTAGTAACATCTCAATATGTCTTGTCACATGCAAGATAGCCCACTCCAGGAACAAAAAGAGCCTCAAACCATTCCATCAAGTCATGGGAATGAGGTCTACAATTGTTACTGGTATTTGGCATGTCAAATATGACACGGGTAGCTTGCCAGGCTTTGCTGTGCAGATGGGATACTCTTCAAGTCACCTCAAGCCTCGAGCATTTATTCATGAACGCGCAAACGAGCCGAGCTGCAATCAGCTCTTCCGCTGGGTGGAGTTCTGATGAGAGGAGAGTCTGGATGTGGAAAATGGCAGCCCTCATGGTGTGGGGGTTCTTCTGGCTTCTTGTGAGGCTCTGCTGGGGTGGCGGGCCAGGACTAGAACCCGCCATCCCTCCTGGATGTCTCGTGATCAACTGGGCACAGGGAGAGCAAGTAGCAGCTCTGCCCCGTGTGTGTGTGAGTCTCTCATAATTCCTCATTCCCCATAAACTCTCCAGTTTGATGCAAATAGAATGATCATTGAAGTGTGCAATGAGAAATATCCTGAAAGGACCTGGTGCTAAAATACATTGGGTCTAAGATTAAACTGTGGCGGCAGAGCCACCGCACAACTGTGCAGCCGTGGATCTGGAGTTTCAACATCACTCAATATATATTGTGCATGTAATCTGTTGTTTATACAAAACTCCAGTGACATGCTTAATATTACATGTATAACACATAATTACCAAGAAAAACAATGTAAATTCTTCTAGTTGTATTGAATATAATTTCTTGTAGATTCCTAACTTTTAAAACATAATCATCTCAAGGACATTAATGATGAGTAATATTGTCAACAAGCTGAGTAAATATGAGACTCCTGGTCTAACTGCAATTCTAGCTTCAGGGAAAACACAGTGAATACCATGCTTTTATAGTGTATGGCCGACTTAGTTCTATTTGCAGCACCCAATGTGATCCCCTCTACCCTACTAGTTATCCCTGAACTCACAGCCAGGAGTAAGCTCTGACCACCACTGGGTGTTACTCCCACCAAAATGGAAGATAATAGGATTAGAACAAGATAATATTCCTTATTCTAAATCTACTGATGAAACATTAATCTTAACTTTAAAATTACCTTCACTGAAACTCAGGAATGAGGAGGATATTTGAGGACAACAGAACTTTTCTGGGAGGGAAAAAGACACCCTTAGCACAGAGGTACTCAGGGACTCCTCCTGGCTCAGTGCTCAGGGTCACTCCTGTTGGTTCCTGGGAACTATATGTGATGCTGTGAGGTATGTTGCACCTTGCCCAGTCTCAATGATAAAATAAAAGATCAAGTTTCGCATTTATTATTAATTAGCATTGTGGCATGGCTAGAATTTATTTTGTTTAACTTGATAAATTTAAAACAGATTGTGGGGACTTTGTATTTTTATACAAACCATTTTTTCTTTTTATTATTTGAGATTATAAATGATTTTTAATGGAGCTATACCTAGTAATGCTGCAAAGTTTAGGAGCATTCTCAGCTCTGTTTAGTGGCTTCCCTGCTATTCCTGATGGTGCCTGGAACAGCCATGTGATGCTATTAATTGAACTCAGGGTCTTGTGTGTGCTAGGCAAGCAAATGGCCAGCTTGGTTCTATTTGCAGTGTATGGCCGGTTTGGTTCTCTAACACTTTAGCTATCTCCCCAGCTTTATAAATAAGGTGTTTTTTTAAATCCCATTAGTGGCTGAGTCAAAAGCACAATGACTTCTAAAGAGAAAGTATTTGCAAAGACATGCTGTGTCATATCTTATGGAGAAAACAAATAAGATAAGGTTTCTACAAGCTTCTGCTTTTGACATGATTTCATATTCACTAAAATAAATTACAGCATTAATCAAGGGGGTTAAGTACAAATTGCATCTAATGGTGCATAGAAAGATTAATTGTTTATTGTTAGTAAAACTCCATTTTGAATAAGCACCAAATCTAAATTTTTCCAACTTATGGGATGAAAAGAAGCACACTACAGAAATAATACTTGCTTCGTGAGGACTTTTGTAAAAACTGGCAGAAAGGAAGAAGGGAAAAGAAGGGAAGGGAAGGGAAGGGAAGGGAAGGGAAGGGAAGGGAAGGGAAGGGAAGGGAAGGGAAGGGAAGGGAAGGGAAGAAGGAAGGAAGAAAGAGAGGGAAGGAAGGAAGGAAGGAAGGAGGGAGGGAGGGAAGGAAGGAAGGAAGTTAAGAAGGAAGGAAGGAGGAAGGAAGGAAGGAAGGAAGGATGGAAGGAAGGAAGTAAGTTAGGAAGGAAGGAAGGAAGGAGGAAGGAAGTTAGGAAGGAAGGAAGGAGGAAGAAGGAAGGAAGGAAGGAGGAAGGAAGGAAGGAAGGAAGGAAGGAAGGAAGGAAGGAAGGAAGGAAGGAAGGAAGGAAGGAAGGAAGGAAGGAAGGAAGGAAGGAAGGAAGGATGGATGGAAGGAAGGATGGAAGGAAGGAAGGAAGGCTGAAAGGAAGGAAGGAAGGATGGAAGGAAGGATGGAAGGAAGGATGGAAGGAAGGAAGGAAGGAAGGATGGAAGGAAGGAAGGAAGGATGGAAGGAAGGAAGGATGGAAGGAAGGAAGGAAGGATGGAAGGAAGGATGGAAGGAAGGAAGGATGGAAGGAAGGAAGGAAGGAAGGAAGGCAGGAAGCAAGGAAGGATGGAAGGAAGGAAGGAAGGATGGAAGGAAGGATGGAAGGAAGGAAGGATGGAAGGAAGGAAGGAAGGAAGGCAGGAAGCAAGGAAGGATGGAAGGAAGGAAGGAAGGAAGGAAGGACGGAAGGAAGGAAGGAAGGACGGAAGGAAGGAAGGGAGGGAAAGGAAGGGAGAAAGGAAGGAGGGAGGGAGACACGGAAGTGAGGGAGGGAAGGGAGGTAGGGAAGGGAGGGAAGAAGTACAACTATTACATTGCAACAATTGCAACCAAGACCTTACAAACTATAACTTAAACCAGATAATACAATTTTGAAATGCTATATAAACACAGCAAATCCATAACACAAAACAAAACACAATCAGACCTACCAAGGTAGTAGTTGGGCAATATTCCAATAGACACTTTGAAACACTAGTCTCAATCTGCTGATATTTTATGTCCAGGATCTCTCAGGTATTTGCAGAGAAATGTTTGTGGGCCTATCCTGAGGTAGTGAAAGCAACAGTGGTTAAAGAGTGAAGAGAGCTTTCAAATTTGGTGCTAGATGACTTTCGCCCACTTATGCTTTTTACCCATCCAGTCATGTATTCTTCTAACTGATATGTTTAGGACAGATTTACTACAATTACCACAGGTGGTGTAAAAACAAATAAAAACTTGAAAATGCAAGAAACTCCATTATGAGCTGCTTCTGTTTGAAGCATGGTATACCCAAGGTACATGAAACCTCAGGAGTACTCCTGGTCCCTCTTCCTGTAAGAGACTGTCTGCCACACAGAGCACAATCAGCTTAGCAAATACTACAAGAGTTAATGCATGGCCACCAGTTGTCATGCTACCAAGCACCTGAGCCTGACCTTGCCCCCACCAAATATACTCTGTCATTTCCCTGAGAGTCCCAGAGTGAGACCCAGATGACTCTCATCCCTCACATGCCTTCAATATAACTTATCTACCAAGTTATATTGTTGAGACTCTGAATATCCAGTGCCATCCCTTTCTGCACCTTTGACATCTATACCTCCATAGGAGCTCCCAGTTATTTGGGGTTTCCTTTTTACTAGAATCTGAAAGGGATGCTCAGATAGGACCAGATAAGTTAACAGGAAATGGGCCTTTATTAGCTGTTGGAGTACACCACAGCCCAAATGGGCTCCTGGGTTGTCCAGAGCCTCTGCATTTTGCCTGGAGCTGTCTCCCTTCTGGTCACATTGTAGACAGGGGCAGGAAGACAGTTTGGGTCTGTGACTCTGTGGCGGAGTATTCTTACCATGAATTCTATGTTAGCTGGTCAAAGTATTTCCTCTCACACTCCCATGGAACCTCTTTATGGTAGAATTTTACCAGGATTTTCTCAGCTGCATTTGAATACTCCTTTAAATAAAATTGCCCTACTATTTCAGAGAGGAATATTGCTTTCCTCCCGGCAAGCAAGTGGGCTCTCAGTAATTCTAAAGGTTTATACCCAGAACAACCCTAAAGAAAAGGATCTTGTGGAAGTTTGGAGAAGTGCATATGTGGCTGTAAGATGTTCATAGTACAGATATATGCCTTTCCCTATGAAGTAGTCCTGAGTACATTTTATCTCAGGTGTCTGGACCCCTGTCTCTAAAAGCACCTGAATCAAAGCTTGGAAGGTGAGATATTGACTCTGATAAATTAGCATTTGAAAGGTCTGGGCAGGCTGGAGGCAAAAGGGATATAAAAGAAGTGACTCCAATGTTAAGAGAAGGGAGTGAGTGAGAGAGAGAGAGAGAGAGAGAGAGAGAGAGAAGTGAAAATTGCCTGCCATAGAGGCAGTCTGGGGGAGGGGGAATCAGGGGACATTGGGCAAGGGAAATGGGCACTGGTGGAGGGATGGGTGCTGGAACACTGTATGACTGAAATCCAACTATGAACACTTTTGTAGCTGTATGTCTCACAGTGGTATAATATTTAAAAATATGAACTTTTTAATTGTATATCTTTTTATTTGTATATCTCACGGTGGTATAATAAAATACTTTTTAAAAAGTGGCTCTCTTCTGCTTTTTCTCTCTGCCTGCTCGGCCTCGCTCTCTGCCCACCTGCCATTCGGGTCTACTGTCCAGCGTGAGCACATGGTTCGGGCTTCTGTGGCCATCTTGGCTTAGGATCTTGATTCAAGCATGTGGAGTGGGTCCTGCTTGGGATTGGAAGTTTGGGGTTTTCCTTATCTTGGATTGTACTACCAGAATTTGTTTGAGCAAAGTTTTTTGTTATAAACTCTGCTGGATTTGTGACCTTTATCCACCGGTTGCCAGTCCCTTAGGTAAAAGGAAATTCTCCTCCCCTGATATTGCTGGGGAACTCAGCTGTGCCCCAAATCAGCTGTTTCCTGACACTAGCTGTTCTTTGATTCAATCCAAGAAAATTATAAATGACCTTTAATAGAACCAGTGAGTACAATGTTAGACCACTACAGTTGATGGTAAATTTGGTGGTGTTTAGATATAATTGTATACTTGCAACGGTGCCTTCAGTTTCTTCCTCCATCAGGTGATAGCTGTATCAGACTTAGGTTAATGTGAGTCATGGGAAGCAGCACAATCAGGAGCTTACTGTGATCCACTATCATTCTCCTTAAAGAGGCATCTTATATTAAAAAATTCTTACTCTAGGAAAGTTCATCCAAATAATGTCATTTGCATTCATGTAGACATTCTTTAACTTGGATTTTTATTGACCAGTTACAAGCATAGATGCCTGAAGTATAATCTTTACAACTCCAGTTAGTAAGAAGGTATACCAAAACACAAAATGCTAAGTGACTCCCCAACAGGGATCCATGCTTCTATTTATATAAAGCAATCAGTTAAAGTGCTCACATGGAGGTTTTCCACTCATAGCATAAAACCTGAGCCTGTAGGGAATTTTTTCTGGAGTATAAAAGAGCAATGACGATTTCCTTTGTCGATAATATTAGTAACTCTACAATGCATTATTTAATGTTAGCAAGTCTTCTGCAAGCTGCTGTTTCCTGGCAAACATAATTGAACACAAATTTTCTTCACAAAGAAACCAGCTTGGAAAGAGAGAGAAAAAGGTAGGCTATAGTTATGAAACATGGTCTGCAGAAAACAAGACCATTTTAACCTATACAACTGTTAAAAAAGTAGGTGAGCATTCTACTCATTTACTTTGTTTTATTATTATCAAAGCCAATAGAAGACATTCTAAAAATTGACAGTACTGTTGCAGTAGAAAAGTAGATTTCTAAGATGCTCTATCTTAGACCATCTATAGCTCTACCTACAGGTAAATATATTTTTTGACTTAAGTAATTTCCATAAGTTATTTATAATTTAATTTACTTTTTATAAATTTATGTATAAGGATTTACTTGCTTTATATTGTGATAATTTTATTATGAAGTAAAATTTAGGCAGTTTGATTTTATTTGACATGTAGACTGCTAATTTTCACCTCTACTGTCTGCCAAGTGTGGGTTAGAGCAAATATTCCCAGAAAAATTTGCTTTATTTATCAAAGTTCTGAGACATGAAAATTTCCAGGAAACAGTGTCACTATTTTAAAAGTATGACTTTCTTCACTTTCAAAGAGCTCAGAGAATACTTTTTTTAGCTTAAAATTATATAAAACTGCTGACTCGATTTTTTCTAGACTCTAGACTTGGTGTTCTATAATACTAAGGAAATTATTCTCTTATACACAAAATTGCTATCATCTTAAAATTGTTAGTTTATATCAAATTGTTCTATTCCAACAATTTTTTTTTTGTCTTTTGGATCACATCCAGCAATGCTCAGGGGTTATTCTGGCTCTGCACTCAGGAATTGCTCCTGGTGGCGTTGGGGAACCATATGGGATGGTGAAAATTGAACCTGGTGAGCTGCATGCAAGGTAAATATCCAACCCACTGTACTAGTGCCCTGCTCGCAATAGTTTCATTTTGGAGGTGTTGTGAAATTGAGAAAAAAAAGTGATACTTATTCTCCACTTTTTATAGTTAATTAGTGGTAAAATGAGGGACTCATTATTGGTAAAATGAGAGACACATCTGGACTCCCTCTCCTCAGAGCTCCACCCAGCAGAAGAGCTGATCACAGCCCGGCTCATCAGTGACCCACCCTGCAGCAGTCTTTTTCAAGCCCAGCCCAGGTATATTGATCCAGAGACACACACGGTGCAGAGCTGCTACTTGCTCTCCCTGTGCCCAGCTGCAGCTGATTACGAGGTGTCTGGGAGGAATGGCGGGTTCTAGCCCTGCCTGCCATCCCAGCAGAGCCTAGCAAGAAGCCAGAATAACCCCCCATACCATGAGGGCCATCATTTTTACATCTGGACTTCCCTCTCCTCAAAGCTCCACCCAGCAGAAGAGCTGATCACGAGCCCTGCTCATGAGGCCGCTTTGCAGCCTCGAGGTTCATCAATAAATGCTCAAGTTTTTATGTGATTACAAGAGAATCCCACCCACATGGCAGAGCCTGGCAAGCTACCCGTGTCATATTTGACATGCCAAATACCAGTAACAATTATGGACTCATTCCCATAACTTGATGGAATGGTTTGAGGCTCTTTATGTTCCTGGAGTGGGCAGATGCCCTTGGGCTATCTCACATGTGACAGGACATATTGAGATGTTACTGGTGCTCTCTTGAGTAATCGATGATCTAAGGGAAGACAGTGATACAGTGATACAGTGAATTAGTAAAGAAAGGAGACATAAATTAGACTTGCTTACATCCACTTATATTAATATTTTATATAATATGAATATTATTATAATGGATGTAAGCAAATCCAATTTATGTCTCCTTTATTTACCATTAGTAACTATAAAAGTGGAAACTCAGATACATGGGGCAGAAACTTAGATACATGGAGGTTCCTCTGGCCTGAGTGGGGGGGTCTGCTGTATCTTTCCAGGCGCTTCCTGAGGGCTCCAGAGAACAACATGGGCAGCTGCCCTCTTTGATGGTGCGTCTGCAGGAGACTGTCTTCCCTGGGCCCTGGCCACGGAAGAGGCGTGTGGACTGCTTAGAAGGTTCCAGGAGAGGCTGCCAGAGGGCCCACTCTCCTACTTGACCACTTCCAAGCTCTCACGGCTGCACCCCTTCTCCGCGTGCTCCGCGTCACTCAGCACCTCGGCCACCTTCTCCTTGGGAGCAGTGTTGAGGCCCTGCTTCTGTGACCGCATGGCCGCTTCCTCCAAGGTCTCAGCAGCTTCAAATTTGCCCTGGCATCTGTAGAGAGCCCCGAGGTTTTTTAAAGTATTCGTAACAGTTGGGCTGTCCACCTTAAACACTTTTTACCAGCCGCCATACTCTCCAAACGAGGCCCCATCTGGAGACTCACAGACATGGGGCAGAGCTCTACTGACTCTCCCTGTGTCCAGCCACTCACGAGGCACCCAGGAGGGATGGCGGGTTCTAGCCCTGGCCTGGCATGCCAGCAGAGCCTCGTAACAAGCCAGACGACCCCCACTCCATGAGGGCCTCCATTTTCCACATCTGGACTTCCCCCTCATCAGAACTCCACCCAGCAGACCAGCCTATCACAGCCCAGCTTTGCTGCCATGCGGTTCATCAATAAATGCTATATTTAGAGATGACTACAAGAGTATGCTACCCACACGGCAGAGCCTGGCAAGCTACCTGTGTCATATTTGATATGCCAAATACCAGTAACAATTATAGACTTCATTCCCATGACCTGATGGAATGGTTTGAGGCTCTTTATGTTCCTGGAGCAAGCAGATGCCCTTGGGCTCTACTAGCATGAGGCAGGACATATGGAAATGTTACTGGGGCCCGCTCGAGCAAATCGATGATGAACGGGAAGACAGTAATACAGTGATACAACTGACAGCTATGAGAAACAAAATGAAATACTATCGAAAAGTGGCATCTCAGAGCTGCTGAGCATGACCCACAGCAGTGAGAGGATTTCCATAAGAGAGCCAACACAAAAATAGGCAAGAAGAAAGGAAAGATGTCAGCATCTTCAACAGAGCTAGAGATCACTGTTTTGGAGTTAAAAAATGAGTAAAGTTGACATAGAATAAGGTTCTAGAGAACTAGGAAACACAATGCACCCCTTATTTTGTGATTATTGTCCCTATCAAAGACCACCAAGAGCCTGCTCACATTAGATTGGTGTGCTTGTGTGTTTCTTGTGTGTGTATTGAGGGTTTGGGTAAATGTGCTGGAATGGTGACTAGGTTTTATGCCACTGTGCATAGTGCTGTTTTTGTCCCACAATGTGTAGTTCCAAACATACATAAACAGATTGGGTCAGAGCATTCAGAAACAGCTAGTAAACTGCAAGGCTCATTGATGTACTTGATTTGACGTTTCTTTTCCAGGCTCCTACTGAGAAATAATCACCTGGAGTGATCCCAGACACCCTGATTCTAGAACACTAGGACATTGCGAGAGCCAAAGGAAGGAAGGAAGGAAAGAAGGAAGGAAGGAAGGAAGGAAGGAAGGAAGGAAGGAAGGAAGGAAGGAAGGAAGGAAGGAAGGAAGGAAGGAAGGAAGGAAGGAAGGAAGGAAGGAAGGAAGGAAGGAAGGAAGGAAGGAAGGAAGGAAGGAAGGAAGGAAGGAAGGAAGGAAGGAAGGAAGGAAGGAAGGAAGGAAGGAAGGAAGGAAGGAAGGAAGGAAGGAAGGAAGGCAGGCAGGCAGGCAGGGAGGGTGGGAGGGAGGGGAGGGAGGGAGGGAGGAGGGGAGAGAGGGAGGGAACAAGGAAGGAAGGAAGGGAGGGAGGGAGGGAGGGAGGGAGGGAGGAAGAAAGGAAGGAAGGAAGGAAGGAAGGAAGGGAGGGAGGGAGGGAGGGAGGGAAAGAATGAAAAAAATGAAAAAGAAAGAATTATAAGAATGATTTGTTGGGGCTGGTGCCATAGTATACCAGTAGATCATTTGCCATGCATGCTGCCTACCTGGGTTCGATCCCTGGCATCCCATATGGTTTCCTCAGCACTGCAGGATTAATTCCTAAGTTCAGAGACAGTAGTAACCCCTGAGCATCATTGGCTATGACCTAAAAAGCTAAGAAAAAATCATTTGTATAGGAATAATTGTAAGATGAACTTTTTTAATCTTGAAAGGCTATTTGGGTGGAGAGCCCACCCAGTGACTCTTAGAGGATATCCTCAGATTGGTGCTCAGGGGTCATTCCTGTGGGTACTCAGAACCATGTAGTTCCGGGATCAAATGACTCCTTTGAATATGAAAACATGTGCTCCAGCCCTTGGAGTTATCCACCAAATCTCTGTAAAGTTTATTTCTATGTGATATTAATTTCCCTAATACTAGTAGCTAGTTCGGTTATTTGTAAAGATTTAATCAAAGGAAGAATCCTACATAGCAGGAAACTAAAATGTAAATAAATGCCATTTAAATGTCATGTCTTATACAGTAGTAACTAAAATTTGCAGTCACCTTTATAAAAACATCAAATAATTTAAGGTTTCATACATTTGACTGGTGACTACATAACAAATTTAAACCTCATTAATAGTTGTCTTTAATAGTGACTATAACCTCACTAAATATCTAAAATAAAGACATTTGTTGATACAACTATTTAGAGGTAGAATGGTGACTCCGTTTTTAAGTGTTATAGATTTTTATAGGGATATAGAACCAAAAGAAAAACTTGATTATAATTAAAACATTCTCTTTCATTTTTTTATCTTTTAAATTATGTTTCTAATAAAGTCTGCTAATTTCTTAAAATTTATCCCACCCGCATGGCAGAATCTGGCAAGCTACTCATGTCATATAGATATGCCAAAAAGCAGTAATGATTATAGACCTCATTCCCATGACCTGAAGGAATGGTTTGAGGCTCTTCAAGTTCCTGAAGCGAGCAGATGCTCTTGGGCTTTACTAGCATGTGACAGGACATATGGAGATGTTACCTGTGCATGCTCGAGCAAATCGATGAACCATAGGAAGACAAGTGATACAAGTGATACAAGAATTTCTTAAAATTACATATGACAGTCATTTCAGATCTAATGAAATATTGAGCTAGAAGAAACTGCAAGCTATTTCCAATTATTGTTGTACACTATTTCTTTGAAAGAAGACCAACATATTTCTAATCATAAAGTTGCTAATTTCCTTAAAATAAAACAGCCATTGACTTATTCATTTGAAATATTTTGTGAATAAAATGTCTTATGGTTCACTTGAAATAATTTGGAAGATAATATTTTTACTTATTAAATAACTATATATTTTGCTCATCTTACTTTCTAATAATTATAGCTGTATATTATATGCTAATGTTTTAAGCCAAAATCAGCCTGGAAATGCCTTTATAGGGTAGAGAAGGGGGTTTCTGAGATGGCATGTCTCTGTACCAAAGACTAATACTAATGCCAGTTAAATATTTCTTCAAGCCTTGAAGAAATATTTAACTGGCATTAGTATTAGTCTTTGGTACAGACTAATAAGAGCCTTGTCTACTTCACGGTAGTTTTGTATTTTATTTACCTTGCTTTTATTTGCCATGCTTGCTTGCTTGGAGGCAAACAGCATTTCTCTCTGGTCTAATTACTTAGAGATCCAACGTGGCCAGGCAAATATGCTGGTAAGATCTAGCTAGTCCCACGATGATTGTGGTAGCATGAGAGAATATTTATACCAGCTAGTACAGAACATATGGTCAGATAAACTGCCACATTTAAACTACCCCCTTATCTACGATGTGATTTGCAGGAGGCAATCCAGGGCAGATGCAGAGGCTTTTAAGCTTTTAGGTGTCCTGCAACAAATTATACCTGTTATTCTTTTCAAATTAAGTAGGTTTTATGTTATTTTTTTTCTTTGGGGCCGCACCTGGCTGTGCTCAAGACTTACTTCTAGCTCTACATTCTGGAATCACTACTGGAGAGAACACAGGACTACATGGGGCACAGGCATCAAACCCACGTCAGTATTATGGAAAGCTTTCTTTTCACAATCTCACAACCCCATATATCATTGATTTCTTAAATAGTCATAATGCACATATGGCATAAATGAGAATGTCAATGACAGTCACCTGTCACTTGTCACAATATCTTCCCGTTGTTCATCTATTTGCTTGAGCAGGCGCCAGCAACAACTCCATTCACTGGGAATGAGTTTTTGTAACTGTTTTTGGCATATCAAATACACCACTGGTAGCTTGCCAGGCTCTGCTGTGGACTGGGTTCATCCCAGGAGTCCCAGTCTTAATATTTGACATACAGCTCTCCATTCAAAACCAAAGACTGTTTTGTTTGGTTGGTTTTTTGTTTGTTTGGTTTCTAAATTTTTATTGAGATAGTGTGATTTTAATCCCATTATTAATGATTTCTCATGCACATAATTCCAATAACACCACACTAGTGTACATACCACAAATACCCCAACACCCCTCTCTCTAATACCCCCCCCCACCAATTAAATTGTCTGGATCTGCTCTGTTGTGCTGCCTTTTGCCCCTATGCTACCTTGCTGTGCGTCTTTAAGCCCCACAGATGAGAAAGATCATTCTGTATCGGTCCTTTTCTTCTAACTGGTTTCACTCAGCATGATACCCTCTAGTTCTATCCATGTTGCTGCAAGTTGCATGATTTGGTTAAGATTAAAGACTTTAAAGAACAGATATTTTAATGTACTTTTGATGATGTAAATCTCTTGTAGTTAGAGATTGGACTGATGAATTTCATATCTTAACTAGATAAAATAAGTTTTAAATTTAAGAATACCTCCTTAGAATATACTATGGTAATAAAATTATACTCTCTGGAAGCAACACCTGAACCATCCCCTGGATCAGCAGCAGGCCCTTTACAGAACATGCTTGCCACAGTGAACATGGTTGCATAATGCTGTTTTGTATATTGTTCAAATACAAAGGCCAGCGGTAATGGTCTTGCAATTATAAATTGACTGTGATGACACACTTTATAACTTTTCACATGTTAACTTATCTTTAATGGGAAAATATTAATACAATTTACTTTGCCTAGTACTTAGTGTTTCTATAATTTTAGTGGATTTTCGCTTTGAAATACTAATTCTCAGTGTCACCACTTTTGGTGAAAAAAATACAAAGGAAATGTTGAGAAATTGTGAAACCTCTTGGCCATGTACATTCCTGAGCAAAGCATCACATGAACTAAAGTTTAAAATTAATGATTATTTGATCCTGACAGAACTGAAAACTGTGAGTTTTTGACAAATCCTATTTTAAGGGACCATGGGGTGGCACAGGCAATAGACCTAGCTTGATATTAGGAATCACTCCTAGCACGGATCCGGGAAGATATAGGGTGCTGTGGATCAAACCCAGATCAACACTAAGTGCCCTGCTCCTCAGCTGCTGTACTATCTCTCTGCCTTTACTATGTATTTATTTTTAATGTGAATATTTTTCCATAAGTTTTGACCTCGCATCTCTCCCCAAAACACACACATGCACACAAAGCCTAGTGTTATATGTATCAGCTAGTATATATTTTAACAATTTACAAAAGTCATTAATACAAATATAGGCATGTCAATTAATTCTTTTCATTTATCATATTGAAGACCAGAATTTAATTATTCTACATGTACAGAGTTAAAGCCATAATTTGACAGTGTTGGGAACATACATTATATATCTGTTGAGTTGAAGATACTTTCTTAGCACAGCTCATCTATAGATATTTAAACCAATAAACAAATCACTTGATGACCTGATCACTTGATATCCCATTATTTGTCGATTTGCTTGAGCGGACGCCAGTAACATTTCCATTTCATTCTATCACATGCCAGTGTATCCCAATGGTATCTGGTTGCTTCAGGAATATGAAGAGCCCCAAACTGTTTGTTCAGTGTCTTGATGAAGAAGTCTTGTAGGTGGGCAGCAACATGACCTTTTGACATTCTGTGGGATCCAGTTGGTAATGGCTCTAGTCCAGCAGTTATCTCCAAATTGCATTACATGTCCGGTCCATCTGATTTTCAATGCCTTGGCAAACGAGACAGCATCCCTGACTCTGGATCGTCGACGGAAGTTGGAACTCCAGATTCCTACACATATATATGTTTGTGTGTGTTTATATATGTGTGTATATATACATCTATACACTTTCATTCACGTCTCTCTCTGTGTATTGTTGGATTACCCTTTGTTCATATCCCTCTGTCTTCTACTTACCAGTCTGAGGTACGTATTGCAAATGAAAGGTTGTTTCTCTCTTTCCTGCATGTCTTTTACATATTCTTATACTAGGACAAAGGATTTTCGCATATACACAGGAAGACAGCATTTGTGATGTAAGAGTTAATTGACTCTGAATTAGTTACTCCAGGGTATCTTTTGTATTTCCTAACTTAAAAACTCAGTAGCCCTTAGATTAATTCTAATTATTTATTCCCCCAAAATGAGGGTTCCACCATGGAACTGGATGGAATCAGGGAAAGCCATGAGTAAGTTACCTGGGCCTTGACATGAGATAGACAAAATGTCTTGAGCAATATAATAATCTAAGAGTATGGACATGAAAAAACATCCGTCATGACCAAAAGATAAGTGATAAATTAAAAAGGACCCTATGAGGTTTAAGAATAAACCCACCAGGCCAAGAGGAATGTAGTCTGAAATATATGGCAAGAGGTATACAGGAATAGTCACCCTATAAATTTAATCCCAGGTACTGATAAATGTCTGTATCTCTTACTGTGTTTATACAAAATGACTAGAAATATTATTAATCTGATTGCTTACCAGCTCAGAAAAGGAGTAAAAATGCCTGGATTCCTAGACAGGCTTATAGCCCCAGGACAAGATCCACCTCTGGGGTGAGGTCAACTGATGGTTTGCCCTGGAAAGGAAGAGATTTTTCCTCTCCTCATTGTTTCAATATTAAAATTCACTACCTCTTGTTACCCCTTTCTCCCAACCTTTTGTAAATTAAACAGACTTGACTTGGTGGTGTGTGTGGAGTTAGGTGGAGAGAGGACTGAGTCGAGAGAGATTAAAGAAAGGGCTTCAGGGGCGGAGCGATAGCCCAGTGGGTAGGGCGTTTGCCTTACATGCGGCCGGCTTGTGCCGGCCTGGGTTCGATCCCCGGCATCCCATATGGTCCCCCGAGCACCGCCAGGAGTAGCTCCTGAGTGCAGAGCCAGGAGTAACCTCTGAGCATTGCCGGGTGTGACCCAAAAACCAAAAAAAAAAAAAAGATACTAAAGAAAGGGCTTCAGACTTTCAAGAGTCTGTTATCTTGTTCTTTTGTTCATTGGTTGAGTGAATGGTCATCAGCCCACAACAGAACCAGGAACCTTGCTGAACCCCAATAGCAATTTTTTGAGCGGGCACCATTAAAGTCTCAATTTGTTGGGAATGAGGTCCATTATTGTTATTGTTTTTGGCATATCAAAAACATCACAGGTAGATTTTCAGGCTCTGCCGTGGTTCTGGGTTCATCCCAGGGGGCCCAGTCTTTTCCTATGTCAGATGATCAACCATTCAGGACCCATGTGGCAGAGCCCTGGGTGTAGACAAGCCTGTCTCCTGTCTGTCACCTGCCAATGCAGCTGGGCACCGCAGCAACACCTGCAACACCTCAAGGGGGTAGGAGGGAGCAGTGACACAACACCTCGAGGGACAGGGACACTGTTATATATATTCAACAATATATATGCATCATATATAAGCACATATATATCCATATATGTGTGTGTATATATATGGCTTTTGAACGCAAGATACGTAAGAACATAGGTAAAAGTTAACTAAATTTTTCTAAATTTAATGCTCAGTATTTCAATTTGTTTATTTATCTTGGTTTTGGTGCCACACAAGCTATGCTCAGAGCTAGTGTGACCCCATCACTGTGCTCAGGCATGGTTCAGGGGACCATCGGCATCACTGGGATAGAGTCTTGGTTGAAAAGTACAAGGCAAGAGCCTTACCTTACCTATTGTTTTATCACTATGGTTACTCTATTTCATCTTTTTTCAAATATGAATTAAATTTTAATTATTATACAAACATGAAAATGTATATTCTTTGCTTATATTTGTCTATAAAGTGACAGCTTACATTTTATTAAGACACAAGGCAAATGTTTAAAGACATCAAAATATTCAGTCAACTAAAATATAAAAGAGTCCACAAATATAAAAACATTCAAGAATTCTAAGGTACTCATAAAAGCCCACAAAAAAATTTAACGATTCCATATATATGGGGAAAGGATATGAACAGATGAATTTCCTCAAAGTAGGGATAGCCAATAGGCATATGAAAAAGTGCTAATCATCACTGAATATTAGGGATATCAAAATAACAAATATCTTTTTTATACCAGTGCGTATGACACATACTGAATAACTGAAAAGAACCAGTGTTAGCAGGGACACAGTGAGAAAGAAATCCTCAATCACTTCTGGTAGGAATGCTGTCTGTTTCAAGCCCCATGGAAAGAAATTTGGAGATTTCTTAAATTATAAAAAAGAACTTACATATCACCCAGTGAATCTTTGCATCTACCCCAGAATACAAATGCGAAAGAAATATAGAAATATATATTCAAAGAAATACATGTTCATTGTAATGCTTGGTACAATTAGCAAGGGACGGAAAGAATCCTAAATGTCCAACATTTAGTAAAATGAAACTACAAGATTCCATGGTTTAACACAAAACAATAAGTTCTCCAGATATACTAGCCATAGAGAAATAGGTCATTTAACATAGTCCAACATAGTTTTACCATTCATACTATAATTATATTAAACAATATAGTTGACTTTGGGAACAGAGAGGTATAGCCCACAGTTTGGGACATACCTGGCAATGCTTACTTCTGCCTCTGTGATCAGGGATTATTCCTGGTGGGGTTGGAGATCATCTGACGTGTTGGAATCAAACCTGAATTGACTCCATGCTAAGCAAGATGATTACCCACTGTGTTACCTATTTCTTCAGGCCCCATATCATAATATAATTATCACAAACAAATCTATAAGGTATGTATAGGAATATTTCAAGTGGATAATTTGAAGCTGATATTATTTGACATGTAGATATGTATTAACTAAATGTAACAATAGTATTATGTATTACCCTAGCAATATTATAAGACTAATTTTTCCACTTAGGTTTCATACATATGTACATATAGATAAATGTATGCACACACATGCACTCACACATGCACACACATACGTTTTTGAAACATCTATAAAAAGGATCTGGGTCCAAAGATAAAATAGAGGGGTTAAGTTATATTCCTTGCTTAAAGGTAACCCTGGTTAGGTTTCAGCACCACATTGTCCCTACAGTATCACTAGGTACTGCCCCAGAAGTCCCTTGTACTGCCAGGTGTGACTCAGGTAATCCAAGCACCACAGAGCCTGAGCAGCTGTGTATCTTTAGGCGTAACAGCTGAATTTCTGGATCGGTGGGCTGCAAACACCTACTCTGCTGAATGCTGTTGAGAGCCCCCCCACCAAGAATGATTCTGATGTCACAATGCAGAAAAGTACCAAAATCCTTCCCATAGCATTAGTAAGCATTCAATTTATGATATGTTAATTAATTTAATTACTAATAAATGCAATTAATTTGTTTCATAGTAAATCACAATATTTTGATTCTGGTGGAATTGGAGGAAGTCATAGTAAAGTGAACTGAGTCAAGAAGGTAATAACAAGCCTCAGATGATCTCAGTCACTTGTGGAACATAAAGTAAGAAATCAAGGTCCTACACCATCCTCACTGGAAACATTCCTAAAATATGGCCAGTAGAATAATAGTCTGAGCATCTTAATGCAGAGAAGGGCCATGAATTAATAGTGGAAGTTCCTGTGGTCATACCCAGCAATGCTCAGTCTTTATTCCTGGCTCTGCACTTAGAAATTACGCCTGGTGGTGCTTGGGGAACCATATGGAATGTTGGGGGAATCAAATCCAGGTTATCTATGTGCAACACTGGATGAGGAAAAGCTGTAACAGTACTGCAGCATAAAATAATACCATTGAGCTGGAGTAAAAGTATAGCACAGAGGGTACTGGTCTTAATGCAGCCAACTGAAGTTCAATCCCTTCACTGTATACAGAGCCAAGAGTCAGCCCTCAGATCTTCTGGGTGTGACCCCAACCCAACTCATAGTATTAATAAAAATAATACTCTTGGAACTGTTTTAGAGTTCCAACCAAAACAGTACAATCAGAAACATATATCAATAAATACAGTGTTTCTACGGCATTGTTTGTACCTGTGAGTTTTGGGAAATATTTATAGTTTGTCTCATTTTCATGCATTTTCATACAGTAATATTTCCTGAGTAAAATGGAACCAACAAAATTAGCAAAACACAGTTTTCTAATGTCAATTCACTTACTTTTCTA
This sequence comes from Cryptotis parvus, assembly GCA_021461705.1. NCBI lineage: Eukaryota > Metazoa > Chordata > Mammalia > Eulipotyphla > Soricidae > Cryptotis > Cryptotis parvus. The sequence goes on from JAJIBD010024756.1 coordinate 172,580, forward strand.
GGCATGCTATTCTTATCATAATGAATATTAATTGCTTAAATTTGATTACGAATTATGGATGATATTCATGTTTATCTAAATTCCTTTATTATTGCATTTTTTGACTTTGATTTGTATTTCATTCAGTATTTGGACCACATCTGGCTGTGTTCAGGGTTTACTTTTGACTTTGCACTCAGAAACCACTGCTGGAGAGACTTTGGGGCCACTTGTATGTCAGGAATCAGCAACATGCAAGTCAAGAACCTTGCCTTTATACCGTCTCTCTAGCTCCTCATACTGTGTTTTTTATGAAATCATTTACAGCAATTACAGCTATGTCAGCTAAATACAGGAAAAGGAGAGTCTCAGGACTTCTACATCCTCATGAGAGAGAATGATAGATGAGGACATGCTTGACAGACAAACTGGAAGAAAATAATTTTTCAGAAATCCTAATCCCCAAGTTACTTTTATCCACACTATACTAATAAAGCTAGAATACCATGAGTGTCAGAAAAATGTTCCTGAAACATCTTACCCAACACTTTGGTAAAAGCGTTTACCCAACACTTTGGAAAGTTGACAGAAATGAGAAATTTGACTTTGAGACTGCGGAGATGACAAAGTGCCTAGAAATCTCAACTTTAAGAGTTTAACAATAACAATAACATCTCTGTTTTCTTAATCTAATGCTCAACTTTTGCAAAGTCATATATTTAGCTCTGAGGCTAGAGAGACTATATAGCTGGTGAGACACTTTCCTTGCATGCAGCTGACTCAGTTTAATTCTTGGCCCTTCCAGAAGTGACCCCTGACCACAGAAGCAGGAGTTAACCCTTACTGCAGCCAGGTGTGGTATTGAACACTCCACACCTTCTCCCCAAATTCAGAGATTTAACTTGCATTTTGGTGAGATATAAGGGTTCAAAGTGATAAGGGGGTTGGTGGGAAATCCTAAAGGAAGATAGATTAGACAGAAACCAATTCCTGGGGTCGTAATAGGTTGTGTGGCCACCACAAAGTCTATAAATATGTAAAACAAGGACCTCTAAGCACTGTGGGACCAAAAAAGCAGACAAGGTTGGGCATAAAGAATAAACAAGGAGGCAGACCTGCGACTCCAGTGGTGACTGGTGGTTTATTCCTAATGTTTCCTTTTTCTCCTTTTGTTTGGAAGTAAAAACAGATTTCACATTGGAGGTTTTAGGGATTGGAAAGGAGGGAGGGAGGCTGAGAGAGAAAGGAGGGAGGGAGGGAGAGAGTAAGAGAGAGAGAGAGAGAGAGAGAGAGAGAGATGCACTCAAGAAAAAATGTGGACTTCTCCAAAGGTGGAGAGAGCTGCTGTTTTCTTTCACTCCAAGTTTTCTATGAATCCAAACCAAGTGCATCTTGGTTATGCAGTAGAAAGATGATAGTTATTAGGAAACGATTCCCTCATTTGAGCATTGAAAGAGGACATCATAATTTTTATGAAAGCATAAATATAGCTTTAATCAAAGCTTATATTTTATTTTATGGTTGAAATTGTGCTCCTGAGTATCTATTGGCATGTTTTTTCATGTTTAATAGCTGTGAAAAAATATTTTCCTTGCAACACAAAAATGTAATTCATTTAATTAATGCTTTATATTTTCTGTAGCATTTTTAATAAAAATAAATTAGTTACATCTATGCATTTTTATTGTTATTTCACATTGAAGACTTTTTATAAACTATGGAAATAATATTTGTGAATAGTCTTCTCACTTGCTGACCATCAGATGGAACATTACAGAGGAAATTAAGAGAAGAAATTTCTTTTTACTTATTATTATTAATAATGTGATTAATTTTCATTAATAGTGTCATGGGTAGAACCCTTCTTGCTTAAAGGTTTAGGTTTTATGAACCATACAGTTTGAAGTGTTGCTGGTACCTCAGAATTCAGAAATGTTTTTCCATATAGTTTTTATATTTTTAATTTTTTTCTTTGAGTCACCCACTCAAAGATTTACAATGATTTGATTTACAATGCTGTTAATGATAGGGTTCCATTCATACGATACTTTAATATCACACTTTAATGTTTTTCTTTATGGTCACACCCAGCAATGTTCAAGTGTTACTCCTGGCTCTGCACCTGGGAATTGCTCCTGGCGGTGCTTGGGGCACCATATGGGATGCCAGTGATTGAACCTAGGTCGGCCAAGTGCAAGGCAAACACCGTACATTCTGGACTATCACTCCTGCCCTAATATCACACTTTCTGTAAGTGTGCATTTCTTTCCACCATTGTCATTATTTTTTGTTATCTTAAAAATATTGCTGTGAATAAGAGTGTCTGCATATGAGTATGCATAGTTGTTTATGTGTATATGTGCACACAGTTTACACTTAATTCCTGTATACAGGTTTTAGTGTTTTGTGGTTACAGTCACAACTACTTTATGGTCTGTAATATTAAGTAGCACAAAAATAACACCTCAACCATCATCACATACAAAGATCTCTTTAATGCTAGATCCCTTCCCTCTTCTCTTAATATTAAATTTGTTTGTTACAACTCTTCATGTTGAACTAATGAAGCATGTGAAACTAATGTATTATACAGATCTAATTGTTTTATAAAGGCAAGACTAAAACTCAAATCTTTGATTGAATTAAGCATCCTATCTACTAGACTCAAAAACAAGCTGGATACAAATAGACCAAATTAGATAAGTTTATTTTGGAATCTAAAGTTCATATTAATTTTGAAACTATAAAGTAAATTTATCATCCTGGACCCTATGAAAGCAGGATGAGAATGCTATTCGGGTCTCCCAAAGAGGAATCGAAAGAGCTATGCTTGGAATATCACGCCTCTCTCAAGTGAAAGAAGGAATCCGGAGTTCCAACATCCGTCACTGTTCCAGAGTCAGGGACGCTGTCTCGTTTGCCAAGGCATCAAAAATCAGATGGGCTGGACATGTAATGCAATTTGGAGATGGCTGCTGGACTAGAGCCATTACCAACTGGATCCCACAGGATGTCAAAAGATCACGTGACCGTCCACCTACAAGATGGTCAGACTTCTTCGTCAAGACCCTGAATGAACGGTTTGAGGCTCTTCGTATTTCTGAAGCTACCAGATGCCATTGGGCTACACTGAAACGTGATAGGGTCAAATGGAAATGTTACTGGCACCCACTCGAGGAAATCGATGAATAACGGGATGTCAAGTGATCAAGTGATCTGCAAATAAGACTGAGAATGACGTTTGAAGTGAAATATTCAGTGTTAAAAATGGTATAGCTGGGCCTCAACATTATACAGAGCTGATGACAATGTTTTTATCCTTAATAATTATGCACTAAAACTATACAACCTGGGTTACATCAACTTTAGATTCTCTATTGAATCACAAATAATACTGTACTTCCAAGTTAGCTAGATTATTAAAATATAATAATGGAGCAAAATAATCCATGGACATAAAACTTCTAAATTCTAAGTGCTTATTGTAAAACAAATTCAACCCAGTATATTTGAGGGTAAGATTAACTTCACTATATGACTCATGGTTAAGGGAGTAAGAAATAGAATTTCACTGTGGCATGTTGCACAAAAGGAATATTTTTATATTCTACTAGAAAGGGGGATTAGAAATATTACTTCAGAAATAGTTAATGTATTGGGGTAGGATAGGAGGATTTTATTTTATGCAGATGACCTTAGTAGTACTGAATAAAAAGTCAAAATTATTGGTTTAAAACTACACTATCACCCACCAAGTCTCCCATTGTGGGATCTTTTACTGTTCTGCCTTCACTATGGAATCTACTGAGACTATAGTTATCGTTAGGTACTACATTTAGGGGAGACCTAGAACATTTCCTTTGTTACAAGCTTGGCATTGAACATGTGAGATTAGCTAAATGTTTATATAGTTATATGTAACATATGCAACTATATGTAATGATATGTGTCTGTGTGTATGTGCATGTCATTAAATCTGGGATATAGTACAGCATTTAGGGTGCAAGGTGTTCAGCATACATTCACATAGCTCAAATCCTGATATCACGATTTCCTGAGCATTTCTGAATGTAGCCATGGAAGCCTTTAGCATCTCCACAATCTAATCTGTGGAACCCAAGGCAGGGAAGCATTGCATCTGAGGCCCTGGAGATGGTGGGGCCCCAGGGTCTACTGAGAACCCTCCAAGTAGATACATATCATCTGATAAGCTGCGATCAATGTCTGTATTCTAATTTATCATTTTATACTAAATCATTTACATACATAGTTGATTGACACATGTCAATCATTGTGCACTCTTTTTCTTCAAACCGATTTGTTTTCCACCAAAAACAACACAATATTAGTTATAGGAGTTATAGACTGTAATATTTAAAGATTATGATTATGCCCAAGAATTAGTTCAAATCACTTCACCTGAACAACTTGTCTTCCTGTTGTTCATTGATTTGCTCGAGCGGGCACCAGTAACATCTCCATACATCCTGTCACACACTAGTGTAGCCCAAGGGCATATGCTCAAACATAAAGAGCCTCAAACTATTTCATCAGATCATGGGAATGAGGTCTATAATTATTACTGGTATTTGGCATATCAAATACGACACGGGTAGTTTGCCAGGCTTTGCTGTGCAGTTGAGATACTATTGTAGTCACCTCTCATCTCATGCATTTATTGATGAGCTGTGCAGCCGCATAGCAGCCACAAGAGTGGGGCTTGTGATCAGCTTTTCTGCTGGGTGGAGCTCTGACAAGTGGGGAGTCCAGATGAAGAAAATGGTGGCCCTCATGGTGTGGGTGATTCTCTGGCTTTGGCAGGCCAGGGCTAGAGCCCGCCTTCCCTCTCAGGCACCTTACCAATTTTTATTTGAATTGCCGTTTTCTATTTAATTTTAGTTTTTAACCAAGGTAATGTTGGTTACCTTAGTGTACAGTTTAGGGATAGAATTTCTTTCTCCTTAAATATATGTAGCCACATTGTAATCATCAGTCAAATTCTTGGTTTACCCAGCACAATCCAACAAAACTTTAGGACCTAGGATTTTAGGACCTTTCCTCCTAAAACCCCAGTCCCTCTATCATAACAAAAGCTCTATGGCTTGTATCCCTCAACTTTTTTCTTTCTTCTTTTTTCTTTTCTTTTTTCCCTGTCGCTGTTACAGAGTCACGGGTGCTGTCTCGTTGCCAAGGCATTGAAAATCAGATGGGCTGGAAATGTAATGTGATTTGGAGATGACCGCTGGACTAGAACTGTTACCGACTAGATCCCACAGGATGTCAAAGATCATGTGGCCTCCCATCTACAAGATGGTCAAACTTCTTTGTCAAGACCCTGAATGAACGGTTTGAGGCTCTTCATATTCCTAAAGCAACCAGATGCCATGGGCTACACTGGCATGTGATAGGGTTAAATAGAAATGTTACTGGTGCCCACTCAAGTAAATTGATGAATAATGGGATGTCAAGTGATCAAGTGAAAATAAATTTATTTTTAAACTATATTATGTACATTACAAAAATTATGTATGTACATATATATGTATATATTTACTTTTATTAAGGGCCATACCTGGTCTTACAAATATCATTTATGTGTGTAATATGTTATGTATTCAAAGTGAATGTTTATTTGTACATGGTGCTTAAATAATGACTATTTATAAGTATAGTCACAAATTGAGTTTCACTTGAATTTATTCTCAGATTCAAATTCTCTTGTATTTTTAAACTACATATAAGCCATCATATATGCCAGTATGTATTAGATATACTCCTAAATAATGTATATAAAAAAGAAAACTAAAATACCAATTCAATGCAAAAGGCAATATAATTTATTTTTATAGAAAATGTTAGCATTTGATGAAAGAGAAAATGCAATGCAAATTGGAACTCTAGATACATAGATACATACATTCAAATAAATCTTGCAGATCCAAATAGCTATAGATCTCAATCAAAAATTTATATTAATAAATTAGAGATCCAGAGAGTCAATAATTATAACTGTACAATCTGAACAAAATAATTAGCCTTCACATTGACACAATATTCTGCCAGACTCTGAAACTTTTCTCCTCAGTTGATTCCTTAGCCTCAATAAGTAACCATGTATCTTGTTCTTTATTAGATATTCCATTAGTTTTAGAAATCTGAAGATATTAATATTATTCCACAATTTTTGTACATACAGTGCACAATTTGTGTAGATACAGTGTGCAATTTAGGATATCCCTTATTTGAATATAATTTCTAAGATCTTGCAACTGAGTGTTCTCAAGACTTATAAATGCTATTTTTCCATAACTATACATGATAATAAAGTTTAATTTTTAATAAGATACAGTAGAATGATTAATTAATTATCACCAATTAAATTAATTTAATTAATTGATTAAATTAATTCAATTGATTAATTAAATTCATTTAATTAGTGATTAATTAATCTGGGTTTAAGCTGCTTCCCAGACCTAAAGCTGGAAGACCCCATAGAAGCCTCCCGGGGGCTCAGCCAGGCCAGGGGTATGAGGGCTCAACCCCTCTCATGCAGCCCCGGTGCTCCCCCATGGACTTCACTGTGCTCCCCTCCTTCATGGACTTCCCGCTGTGCTCCCCTGCTCCCAAACATACCCCCCCTTGCCCTCAGTGTCCACATCCCATCATTTTATTATTATTGTTATTGTATTATAAATCCGGGAACTAAACGAGCCTGGCAAGCTACCTGTGTCGTATTTGATATGCCAAATACCAGTAACAATTATAGCCCCTCATTCCCATGATCTGAAGGAATGGTTTGAGGCTCTTCATATTCCTGGAACGAGCAGATACCCTTGGGCTACACTAGCATGTGGCAGGATGTATGGAGATGTTACTGGTGCCCGCTCCAGCAAATGGATGAACAACGGGAAGACAAGTGACAAGTGATCACTAATTAAATATGTTATGATTATTATGTAGACCTATAGATTTTATAGCTCTCTGCTTCCATGTAAGCCCTTTCACCGGCCATGATCCAGATACTCATAAATAATTATCAAGAGAAATCAGCATGATACACGGAAGCTCACAGATCCTGTCCACACTTGAGTCATCAAGGAACCTAGAGGAGGGTGAGTGAGTCCCCGTATCAACAATAACATAACTGAAAGTTGAAATTACCACACTCCATACTGCCATCGTGCTCCCAGCCTGACACCACTGCTCACAATGAGCCTCAATTCAGAAAGTAATCTCTTGAAAAACTCAGGCATCAGATGAGTACTGGGTAAATATTTTTTTCTATTTTGTGGTCTCTCTTTGAACCTTATATATACATATATATATACCTAATTCTTATATATGTGTGTACATGTATATATATATATATATAGAGAGAGAGAGAGAGGGGGGAAGAAAAAGTGTCTGCCATAAAGGAAGGTGGGAATGGAAGGAGAGAAACTGGGGACTTTGGTGATAGAAAATATATACTGGTGAAGGGATTGGTGATAGAACATTTTGTAACTGAAACCCAATCATAAACAACTTTTAAGCTTGTATCTCACAGATTCAATATAAGTAAATGAATGAATGAATAAATAAATATATATAAAATATACAAATATATCTATATATAAATATATAAAATCTATATACTATAAAATGTATAAAATATGCTCATTTCTCAAAATTTTATATGGACCTAATTTTAAGTGGTGGTTGTACTTCTAGAGTACAACCAAAGTGCAAGTGGTGGGATTGGTGATTGCTATATTGAATGTCTGTTAAAAATCACCATTGACAATATTGCAAACCACAGAGTTTTATATATAAGTTGTAATGGGAAAATAAAATCAAAATAGAAAAATCTATATACTATGAAATGTATGAAAATGTTTTTAATTTCTCAAAATTTTATATGTACCTTATTTTAGGTGGTAGTTCTCCATGGGCAACTACAACCATAGTAGTCCAACACACAGAAACTTCCTTTTTTATTTACAAGTCACAAGATCATACATTCTGTTCTTCTATGAGAATTGGATCTCATTTTTTTTCTTTGCCTGATTTCTCTAATGGTTCAGAGGCTTCCTACTGTGAAGCAAAGGTGCTACATTTGATACAAATACTCAATGTTTGCTTTTAACTAAAAGAACTTCTTAGTTTTTGTGGTGTATGTTAGCAAGAGTGGAATCTTCCAAGCAGTGCTCAAGTTGAGGGAGGCCCCTCCAAAACTTCTCAGCCAACCCGGTTCTTGATTTAATACAGAGTTCTAAGGATGTGATGCTACTAAGGCCCTAATGGGGTGGGTGAGGTGAGAAGGCACCCGGTCACTGCAGTAGTGCTGGGAGCTTCCAGGACCACAACCAATGATGATCATGTGGAGCCGGAAATTGAACAAGGGTTGGGCTCATTCTAGGCAATTTGCTGACTCACTGAACTGTGTAACTGTCTCTACTCCTTCTCTGTTATGTCTGAAGTCAACATTATTCATGTACAACTCACATAACTCTGATATTAATGTAGCCCCCTGTAAATAATATCATCAAGAAAGCTCTCAGCCAGATACCCACCAGCACAAAAGAGAGTAAGTCATCACGACAGTAGCACGCTGCATGGTGAAAACAGCAACTCAGCAGTGCATTAAATATTGTTACATTATAGGCTCCTTCATTTGCTTAAGTGTAGCTGGATGAAATTTGGAATATAAAGTTCAAAGATTATTTCTTAAAAGATACTGGGATTTCTGATATTAAGAGATTCTTGATACTATAGAGATTCATCCTGAATCCCCCTCTATGTTGACATAGCACATATTCTATTTTCACTCCTATGGTTGTACACTTAATATTTTCCTTTCACCAGAAATTATAATGGGAGAAAGACCATATTTTGTGCTCTACCTCTTTGCACAATATCAGAAACTCTGGATAAAATAAATGACACCAATTGTGAGAAGATATCTTCATGTGAAATCATCTCATGAATACCAATGAGATGATTTGCATGAGAAGATATTCTCACACAAATGATAGAAGGAATCTGGAGTTCTGACCTCTGTCGACAATCCAGAGTCAGGGACTCTGTCTCATTTGCCAAGCCATCGAAAATCAGATGGGCTGGACATGTAATGCATTTTGGAGACAACCGCTGGACTAGAGCTGTTACCGACTGGATCCCATGGGACGTCAAAGGATCACATGGCCGCCCACCTACAAGATAGTCTGACTTCTTTGTCAAGACTCTGAACGAATGATTTGAGGTTCTCTCATATTCCTGAAGCAAGCAGATGCCATTGGGCTACACTGGCACATGATAGAGTCAAATGAAAATGTTACTGGCACCTGCTGGAGCAAATCGTTGAATAATAGGATGTCAAGTGATCAAGTGATCTTCATGCAGTTCATCAGATAAAGGACTAATGTCCAAAATATTAAATTACACACAAGGTCAGCAACAAAACAACCAATAGCCCCTCTTAGTTATAAGAGGTTAGTAGACACTTCTATGAAGGATACATTTGAAGTATATATTAAAAAGTGTTTGTCGGGACAGAGAATAGTCTAATAGGTAGGGCACTTGCCTTGTCTTTAGCTGATTCCTATTCAACTACTAGTACATACACGGTCCCCTCAATGCTGTCAGCAGCGATTCTTGGGCCCCTGGCCAGAAGTGATCTTGGCAATTGTGGCATACCCCTATCTCCACATATACCCCATACACCATAAAAAATGCTTATTATCACTAAGAACTACGGAAACAAATCAGAAATCAATGAATCTTCATCATATTTTAATAAAAGAAAGAAAAGAGAGAAAACGTGATCCTGAAATATTCAGTGTTCTTGGAAATGTAGGGAAAAAGTAATTCTTATTCACTATTCTTATTCCTGAATCAAGCAGATGACCTTGGGCTACACTAGCATGTGACAGGACATATGGATATGTTATTGGAGCCTATTCAAGCAAATCAATTAACAACGGGAAGACAAGTGATACAAGGGATACAAGTGATTTGCCATTGACAGAAATGTTGTTTATTCAAACCTCTATGGAAAATAATACATACATTTCCCTAAAAAAGGTAAGAATGGACTGCCAGATGACCCAGCACCCATTTCATCTTTCTCCAAAATGCAAATTCATTCATTTGAAAAGAGGTTTGCATATGTATGTTCATTGTAGCACTTAGTACAATAGCCAGTATATGGGATCAGCCCAATGTCCAATGACAGATGAATGTATAAAGAAACTATGGTACAATGGACCGAAGCAATAGCACAGCAGGTAGGGCATTCACCTTGCAGGAGACCAACCCGGGTTAAAAGCCCAGCATTGTATATGGACCCCCAGCACTGCCAGGAGTAATTCCTGAATGCAAAGGCAGGAGTAACCCCTGAGCATCAACAGGTGTGACCCAAAAAGCCAAATAAAAAAGAAAAACTATGGTACACATATATAATGAAATATTACACAGCCACTGGGTTGGGAGCGGAGAAGAAACAAACTCATTCAGTTCACAGCCACTTGGATGAAATTGAACAGTATCATGTTGAGCAAAACAAATCATAGGGGAGAAAGACAAATATGGGATGACCACACTCATTTGTTTAACATAGAAACAAATCAAAAGTATAGACTTTATCTATTGCTAATGAACTCTAAGCACTGGGTTACAGTGCAGAGAATATCAGATCATGGATGAGGTGGAGGGGAATGATTAGGGTGAGCAAGAAACTCAGGGAGTTTTTTGTTGGGTTTGGGGCACCATTGAAGTGATAAAGTGAGGTAACAGTATTCACCAAAACTTTAACCATAAATTAATAAGTTGTGTGGTTAAGGGAGGGAATGAATATCAGACCACAGATGATAAAAGGACAGTGTGAACACTCATGACATTGGCACTGATGGTTTGTAGTAACTTTATGTATCAAAACTGCAGATTTAAAGAGTTTGTGTGAACCAGAAAAATTGTTTTAGATAAAGAATTGTAACTTTTGCAAAATTTGTCTAAAGCTCTCTTAGAAATGTCAAAGAGAAGTAATTATTGTTTTTGTGCATTTGTCATTAGCATCTTTATCTAGTTCTGTCAAAAACTCCTTTGTAAAAATATGCTTATCCTATTTCAACTACTTAACTTGATTAGATATTTCATGGAGAAATAACTTCCCATAAAATTAGACTTTCACATTTTTACTCCCTTTTTAATATGGTATATTTTCACATGAAGTCAAAATACATTATTGTTATTTTTACCCTTAATTATTTTAGATTGAATTTCACTTTCAGGAATAAAAATCCTTATTAGATAAAGTTATCTTTTCACTTGTATCACTGTATTCTGTTGTTCATCAATTTGCTTGAGCAGGTGCCAGTAATATCTCCATTTGTCCCTGTCATGTGCTAGAATCCCAAGGGCTTCTGCTCACTCCAGGAACATGAAGAGCCTCAAACCATTCCTTCAGGTCATGGGAATGAGGGCTATTCTAGTTACTGTTTTTGGCGTATCAAATTCAACACAGGTAGCTTGCCAGGCTTTGCCATGCGGGTGCTCATAATTTTTGCATTTACTGATGGACCACATGGCCACAAAGTGGCGACGCACAATGGGAAAGCCCATAGCAGCTCCAATTGTGCCTGTGAAATAGGCTTCTCTCTAGGGTGGGGTTCTAACGAGCTGAGCTTGAGATTGACTTCTCTTTTGGATGAATCTATGTCAAGCTGTGGAAGCTGGACATTAAAAATGGCTGCCATTCTGCTGAGGGGTTTCCTCTGGCTTCTTCTGAGACTCTACTGGGGTGGTGGGCCAGAGTCCAAACCTACCCTCCCTCCTGGATGCCTAATGATCAGCCGAGCAGGGGTAGAGTTATCTTTTAGGTATATTCTTTTAGTGAAAAAATTCAAATGGTTTCCCTGAGGCCTCTTCCTTTCATATACTAGTCTCTCACAGCCATAGCTTAAATTTTGAATAATTTTATCCTGATACCTTTTAAATTAGATTAGTCATTTAAAATTAAAATTTCAAATTGATTGGGGGCTGAAGTTCAATCTCCAGTATGCCATTTCATCCAGTTCATCCCTAGAACATGCCAGTAATTATCCCTGAGTGTGCAGAGCCAGGAGTAAGTCTTGAGCACTGCCAGGCATTATCCTGCCCACTCCAGCGCAAAAATTGGCAAAACAAAATTCAAGTGAAATGTGACTTAAAACTTCATAAATTGTCAATTTACAGATGTCATTATACCGTTGTTTTTCTCAGTTGTATATAACACAATAAATATGCACTTTATAATACATATACATATATAATGTATGTATTTAATGTCATACATATGTATAAACATTTAAGACAGAGACAGAGAACAAAGGAATTAAATGAATTCACTTGATATCCCGTTATTCATCGATTTCCTCAAGCGGGCACCAGTAATGTATCCATTTGACCCTATCATGTTCCAGTGTAGCCCAATGGCATCTGGTTTTTTCCGGGATATTAAGAGCCTTGATCTGTTCATTCAGGGTCTTGATAAGGAAGTCTGACCATCTTGTAGGTGTGCGGCCACACGATCTTTTGAACTCCAGTGGGATCCAATCAGTATCTGTTGGTTCTAGTCCAACGGTCCTCTCCAGATCGCATTATATGACCAGCCTGTCGGGAACGCCACCGGGGTCCCCAACAGTGTCAGGACAGAGGTTGTCTTCTACCTCCGAGGATGCCGGGAGAACAGATGAAAACTCATGAGTCCAGTGCAGTTCAAAAAATGGCTTTTAATAGTACAAAAGCTCTTCTACAACACTCCAATATAATAAACAAACTTTAGCTCTGGTCCAAACTTAGACCATACAAAAGAGCCTACGTCTCCCACCAAAGAGAGAGAGGATCTCACCTGAGCTGAGTCCTACCCAGAAGAAGGAGCAAAAGGCCAGTGCCCGAAAATTGATGACTGGATAAAAAGCTTTGGTACATCTACACAATGGAATACTATGCAGCTGTTAGGAAAAATGAAGTTATAAAATTTGCCTACAAATGGATGGACATGGAGAAGATTATGTTGAGCGAAATTAGCCAGAAGGAGAGAGACAGATACAGAATGACTGCATTTATCTGCATAACATAAATATATAGGTACATATTATGATACCAATATCCAAGGTCAAGTGAAACATATATCAGGAGGTCCTGTCAAAGGTGGAAATTATCACAAACGTGTGGATTCAGAGGCTAAGTAAGACAGAAAATGGAACAGTGTGCTCACAATTGTTGAGGGTACTAATGCCAACCTAGAACTGAGCATTAAATAGAGGCAAAAAGATACACATGACAACCCTTTAATGTATGTTCTGTAATCCATAGTCTGGAGGGGAAGGAAAAGAGAAAGAGAGAGAAATGGAAAGAAATCCAAGAACCTGCCATGGAGCAGGGCTGGGGAGGGGGGGGGAACCGGGGACGTTGGTGGTGGGGAGATGGGCACTGGTGGCGGGATGGGTGCTGCAACACTGTTTGACCAAAACCCAAATATGAACTTTTTTAATTGTATATCTTTGTAATTTTAAAAATAAAAAATTTTTAAAAAGAGCAAAAGGCCAAAAGCCAAAAGCCAAAAGCTGAGAGGCTGAGGAACCAAAAGGCAAAAGGTAAAAGTGTGAAGGGGCCCAAGTCAGCCCTTTATATACACCCAAGTAATCCGATCAGGAGGTTGTCATGTCAACAAAGAACCCTAAACAGAGTGTAGTGCCACACCCTATTGCAGGTATAAACAAAGGTTATGCCAAGGACTAAGGAGATTATCTCTTATGTAAAACACTGGAGAGAGGGGGCTGATATAAAGTAATACATCTTAACTTCATGAGCATCATGTAATCTAGATGGTACCCACAAGGTCCTTATTATTATCTGCACCAGGGTGATTCTGAGTATCTTGTTCTCATGTACTGAAAGGGTCATACTCGCCTGCTTAGAGCAAACTAGTATGATCCTTCCTATAGTCTTCCTATCGCTCTCAGCGTAGCCAGGGTAGTAGTCTCCTGGTAAATTCTAACTGTTCCACGTTGGGTGCAGTGGGTATAAAGAGGAGCTGTGCCCAATCTAGAAAACATAGAAGTCTTAGTAGATGTATAAGTCAGAAGTTATTCAATCAAGGTGACTTCTGTAACTGCCACACCCTCTAGTAGTGTTTACATAGAAGAGAAGTCTCATTAGAATGAACCTTGACTTAAGTAGATTAAGCTGGGAGTGGGCAAAACAACAAAACTCCCAGAATAGCTAAAACTGTCCTCCAACATCAGCCCATCTGATTTTTGATGTCCTGGCAGACAAGAGAGCATCCTTGATTTTAGAATAGAATTTTAGATTCTATTTAAATCTAAATAGATTTAAAAAGAATTTTAGATTCCATCTCTATTTTAGAATAGAGATGGAGGTCGAGACTCCAGATTCCTTCTCTCACTTGAGTGACGCATGATATTCCAAGCATGGATCTTTCGATTCCTCTTTGGGAGACTCGAATGGTATTCTCATCCTGCTTTCATAGGGCCCAGGTCTCTGAGGTATGTTAATGCAGGGAGAATGGTGGAGTCAAAGAGATGTGCCTGGAGCTGGAGGTTCTTTTGGCTATTGTCTTGATGTTTTTGAAGGCAGTCCATGCCACTCTTTTCCTCCTGCGCAGCTCAGGTTTTAGGTCATTCATCATGTTGACTTCTTGACCTAGGTACACATAACTGCTGCATTCAGAGATGTTTGTTCCTTTGAGAGTATCTGTAGACTTATCTTTCCACATTCTCGGTCAAAGTCAGCCAGGATTTGTGCTGCCACAAATGATTATTCAAATATAATCATATGAAGCAATATCGTTTGGAAAAATGATGTAGCGCAGGAAAATTACCCATGTTTGAGTAATGCACATGAAACAAGAACTGGAAGACAAAAATAAAAATGTCTTCGAAAAAGAAGTCTTATTAAATTGACTAAGACAGAGACTTATTCACACAGACAGACATTATAGATTGCATGATTTGCTTCTCTCTCTAGCATGTTTGCTTTCTGTTATGAACATATTAAATAACAAGTGAAATTATCTCCTAGATATAAATATTTATGTATTTGCTTTTTTAAAATATTTTAAATAATTTCATTTGTTTGTTCTCTCACTCTTAAAGGATTTGGGGATTCTGGGGCCAGGGGACTTTTATTTGGGGGTCACTCTCACAATGCTAAGGGTCTATGCCGGTTCTGAGCTCAAGATCTCTCCTGGGAGGGACTTGACAGGATGATATCTGGTGCAAGAATCAAACCCATTTAGCCATGTTCAATGCAAGCACCATAACTGCTTTATTATTTTTCTGTCCCTTCTCAAATAATATTTAAGCAATACAGGCGCCAAAAATAAGTACTAGTATTCATTCAAATGTTATAAAACGGAAATTAGTAAGATATAAATTAAAAAACCCATCAATAACTAATGAATAAAGCTAATTAATGAAGAAAAATTTAAACCCTTACATATATGAGCAAGTAACTTCCAACAAGATGGTCAAGATCATTATTAATGAGTATGGGTAATGTATCTTAAGACAATGGTGCTTTTACAATATATTTTCTTAAAAATGAATAAACTTGTCTCTTTAACACAATATTTGAAATGTTTATTCAAATTGATTCAAATATATATAATTAAGAAGTAAAACCTACTACTTTTGGAAGAAAGAGACATTTTAATCATTTTGGATTTAGCAGTGATTTATTTTAAAAGCACCAAAATCAAAATAAGTATAGTATGTGATAAAGTCCTTTGGGTTTTAAAGATTATTATACAAAAATGTATTCTGTTTACTGAGATAAGATATACTATTATCAAATTATTTATCTGTAATGTACTTGAATCCATAATATACAGGATTTACATAAACTTTTTTGGCAAATAAGATAGCCAGGCAACTAAATGATCAAATAGAAAATGTTTAACATCACTGCATTTTAGACAAATGCAAATCAAAACCAGGCAGCATCATTGCATATACACGAGGATGTATGCAAGTATTTTTGCATCTTTGCTGGGACTACAAAACAGTACAATAGCTTTGAGAAGCATTTTTATTTCCTCAAAATATTTATCAAAATGTTAATCTGTAGTAGCAACAGTTCAACCTTTAGTGTGCTTGCATTGCACACAGATGACCCAGGCTTAATTACTGGCATAAGGATCCCTGAGTGACCCACCTGGATTCATGCCTGACTGCAGAGTCAGGGATAAATCCTAAGCACCAGAGTGTGGCCCACCAAAAAACAAAACAAAACAGAAAGAAAACTTAATTCACATGACTTAGCAATTTCACACCTAGCTACATACCTGTGATTAAAAACACGTTTCTATAAAATGTTGATGAACATTAAATTTAATTATTATCCATAATAGTTGATTACAAAATGTATCATATCTTTGAATAAATATTCAAATAGTTACCTATACTAAAAGTAGAACAAACACTAATTGCTGATTACAAAAATTATACCAACTATTGAAAAATCAAATTGTGGTATATTCATATATGGGTATAGTACAAACCTATTATAAGAAATGAAATACAGCATGGACTATCTTTGGTAACATTATGTTAAGCAGAAAGGACCAGAGAGTTACAACCTGTGCTTGGACACCATTCTCTACGTAATAACTGCTTATGCTCATCACTTTTCTCCAGATAAGGACCAACATCTGGTTTCTCTAGGACCAGGCATCCACCTGTATGTTTGGAACCACAATCACCTGTGTGATAATTAACAGTGCTCTCACCCACCACCCATCCAAAGTTAGAACCCCTGCCTATTCTCCAGTTATCTGATACCTGCCTGGCCTCCATCTGACCTCTGATCAACCCACTACATGAGAAGGCAGATGAAGCTCAAGAAATAATGAAACAGTGGAATTTTCCACTAATGGAAAACAATAAAAGTCAAAAATAACCTCAAGCATGGAAGATGTCTCTAATCTCCTAGATAAATATTTAAAAGACATAGTAATTATACTGTTACTGAAATTGAAAAAAGAAAGTAAGAGAGGATAATTCTAACAAAAGAGAAACGAAATACGAAAACACTCCAAATACAAAATGGTAGACCTGAAAAGTATAGTAGGTGAACTGAAAGGCAAAATAGTTAATAAAAAAACATCAATATGGGGACCGGAGCAATAGTCCAACTGGAAGGGCGTTTGCTTTGCACGCGGCTGGCCCATGCCGCCTTGGTTGGATCCCCGGCATTCCATATGTTCCCCAAGCACTGCCAGGAGTAATTCCTGAGTGCAGAGCCAGGAGTAACCCCTGAGCATCGCCAGGTGTGACCCAAAAAGAAAAAAAACACATCAATATGTCTTCAGTGAACTTGAAGACAAGATTAATAAAGTCATCCTAAAATAACAAAGGAAAAATGAGGAAAACATCATTGACTATGGCCGAGCCTGAGAATAAATCACATCAAAGTTATTGGGGCCCCAGAAGCAAAGGCAAAGAGATGGGGAAGAAGTTTGGGCTAGAATAACTATAACAGGGGCCGGAGCAATAGCCCAGCGGGTAGGGTGTTTCCTTGCACGTGGCCGGCCTCTGCTGGGTTCAATTCCCAGCATCACATATGGTCCCCTGAGCACCGCCAGGAGTAATTCCTGAGTGCAGAGCCATGAGTAACCCCTGAGCATCGCCGGGTGAGACCCAAAAAAGCCAAAAAAAAAAAAAAATAGAATAACTATAACATAAAAATTCACCAATTTGAAGATCAATTTAGATGAATAAATGCAGGAAGCTCAGAGTACCAATCAGAATAAACACAAATAGAAAATTACCAACACAAACAGCAATTACATTGGCAAAACCCAATGATTGATATACTCTCCTAAAATCAAGAAGACCAAACCCGATCTTTCTAATGAAATTGGTAGTATTTAAAACAGCATTGTATTGCAGTACGAACAGAACTGTGGATATATGGAATACAACTGAGAATCCCAACAACAGGCCTCAAATGCATGATCATTTAATCTTTGATAAAAGAGCAAAAATTATGAAATGGAGAAAGGAAGGCCTCTTCAACAAGTGGTGCTAGGAAAACTGGGCAGCTTCATGTAAAAAGAATGAATTTGGACTTCTAACACCGTACACAAAAATCAGATAAAAATAAATTAAAGATCTCAATATCAGACCTGAATCCATATAGTACGTCGAAGACAATATAGGAAAACCCTCCATGACATTGAAGATAAAGGTATCTTCAAAGATGAAACACCACCAACAAGGCAAATGGAAGCAAGATAAACGTATGGGACTATATGAAACTAAAAAGCTTCTTCACCTCAAGACAAACAATGACCAAGATACAAAGACAGACCACAGAATGGGAAAGAATATTTATCCAATACCCATCTGATAAGAGGTTAATATTCAGGATATATCAGGCACTGATAGAACTTTACAAGAAGAAAAATGCCAATCCCATCAAAAAACAGGGAGAAGAGATGAACAATTGGACAAGGGAAGATATTTGAATGGCCAGATGCATATGAAAAAATGCTCATAATCTCTAATCATCAGAGAGATGCAAATAAAAACAGCAAAGAGATATTATCTCACACCACAGAGTCTGGCACATATCCAAAAGAGCAAGGACAATAAATGCTGGTGTAGATACAGGGAGAAAAGGACTATCTTCAATTGTTGGTGGGAATGTTAACTGGTACAATCTTTTTTGGAAAACAATATTGACATTCCTCCAATAACTAGAAATTGAACTCCTGTTTGATCCAGCTATACCAATCCTGGGAAAATATCCTGGGAAGCCAAAAACACAAAGCAGAAACACCATCTGCACTTTTATTTTCATAGCAGCACTATTCACAATAGCCAGAATCTGGAAACAACCAGAGTGCCCGAAAATTGATGACTGGATAAAGAAGCTTTGGTACATCTACACAATGGAATACTATGCAGCTGTTAGGAAAAATGAAGTTATGAAATTTGCCTATAAATAGATGGACTTGGAGAGGATCATATTGAGTGAAAGTAGCCAGAAGGAAAAAGACAGATATAGAATGAGTGCATTTATTTGTCTGATATATATATATATATATATATATACATATACATATATATACATATAGTATGATACCAATATCAAAGATCTGGCCAAACATGAATAAGGAGGTCTTTTCAATAGGTGGAATCTACCACAAAAGTGTGTGAATCAGAGTTTAGGTAAGACAGAGAAGGGAACAGTGTGCTAATAATCGTCAAAAATGGTAATACCAGCCTAGAACTGAACATTGAATATTAGCAAAAAAGATACACATGATAACCTCTAAATGTATGTACTGCAATCCACAATGTATAAGAGAGGGAAGAGAGGAGTGAGAGAGAGAAAGAGAAAGAATAGATAAAAGAGATAAAGAGCCTGCCATAGAGGCAGGCTAGAGGAGAGGGGAGGGAATCGGGTACATTGGTGGTGGGGAAAGTGCACTGGTGGAGGGATGGGTGCTGGAACACTGTATGACCAAAACCCAGACATGAACATCTTTGTAAATCTATATCTCATGGTGGTACAGAATTTTTTTAAAAGGCTGGGGCTGGAGCGATAGCCCAGTGGGTAGGACGTTTGCCTTGCACGTGGCCAGCCTGTGCCGGCCCGGGTTCGATTCCCGGCATCCCATATGGTCCCCTGAGCACCGCCAGGAGTAATTCCTGAGTACAGAGCCAGGAGAAATACCTGAGCATCGCCGGGTGTGACCCAAAAAGCAAAAAAATAAAATAAAATAAAATAAATAAAAAGGCTAACACAAGATCAGAGGATGGGGGTGGCAAGAGAGTACACATGTTAAGGTGCTTGTGCTGCACACTGCCAATATACAGTACTATCCTGGCAGCATACATGGTCCCCCTTGAAAAAGTCCTACAGCAGAGGCAGGAGTAAGCCCTTTGAAACAGCACAGGGTGCGCAACACCTCCACCACCCCATAACAAATAAATTAGTAATAAATAAACTGAAAAGCTCCAGAAAAAAAGACTATCAGGGAGTTTTTCCAAACCTTCGAAGGGATTTACATTCATATTTCTGACATTCTCCCAGGAAATAGAAGGAAATGCTCTGACATAAATTCTATGACTAACCAAAGCAATCCCTGGGGGAGAAAGGGAACCCCACAAATAGTCAAAGCAATCCCTGGGAAAAAGAAGACAGGAGGCATCACTTTACTGAACTACAAATTGTACTACAAAGCGATAATAATTAAAACAGTGGCATTGTAGTAGAAACAGACCTGTGGACCTATAGAATAGAGTTGAGCATCCTGATACACATCCTCAAATACATGATCATTTAATATTTGATAAAGGTGCACAGAATATAAAATGGATCAAGGAAAACCTCTTTAACAAGTGATGCTGGGAAAACTGGGCAGCACTGTGTAAAAAATGAACTTAGACCTCTTTCTAACACCATGCACAAAAGTCAGATCAAAATAGATCAAAGACCTCAATATCTGATCTGAATCCATAAAGTACATCAAAGAAAATACAGGAAAACTTCATGGCATTGAAGCTAAAAGAGTCTTCAAAGATGAAACACCACTAACAAAGCAATTGAAAGCAAAGATAAACTTATGGGAGGACATGAAACTAAAAAGCTTCTTCATCTCAAAAGAATCAATGACCAATATACAAAATCAGTCCTCAGAGTTGAAAAAAATATTCACCAAATACCCATCTGATAAGGAGTTAATATCCAGGATATTTCAGGGACTGGTAGAACCTTACTAGAAGAAACTGCCATCCCCATCAAAAAATGGGGGAAAAAGAAATGAACAAAAAATTCCAAAAAAAGAAGAAATTCAAATGGCCAAAAGACATAAAAAATACTCATCATCACTAATAATCAGGGAGATGCAAATCAAAACAATGAGATATCATCTCATACCACAGAGACTGGCATATATCCAAAAGACCAAGAACAAGTGCTGGAGGGAGAAAGGGACTCTAATCCAATGTTGGTGGGAATGTTGACTGGTACAGATTTTTTGGAAAACAATATGGATATTCCTCCAAAATCTAGAAATTGAGCTTCCATTTGACCCAGCCATACCACTCACTCTGGGGAATATACCCTGGGAGGCCCAAAAACACACAGTGGAAATATCATCTGCTCTTTTTATGTTTATAGCAGCAATATTCACAATAGCCACAATCTGGAAACAATCAGGGTGCCTGAGAATAGACTGCTGGATAAAGAAACTGTGGTACATTTACACAATGGAATACTATACAGCTTTCAGGAAAAATGAAATTATTAAATTTGCCTATAAATGGATGAATATGAAGAGGATAATGTTGAGTGAAATTAGCCAGAGGGGAAAGGACAGATATAGATTGGCTGCATTTATTTGCAGGATATAGAAAAATAGTATGATATCAATATCCAAGGCCAGGCCAAATATGGATCAGGAGGCCTTGTGAGTAGGTGGAATCTACAGCAAGTGTGTGAGAGTCAGAGGTTAGGTGAAACAGAGAAAGGAACAGTGTGCTAATAATTGTTAGAAATGATAACACAAGCCTAGTACTGAGCATTGAATGTAGTCAAAGGGGTATACATGATAACTTCTAAATATATGTATTGCAAGCCACAATGTGTAAGAGAAGGAAGAGAGATAGTGAGAGAAAGAGAGAGAGAGAGAGAGAGAGAGAGAGAGAAGAGGCAAAATGCCTGCCATAGAGGCAGGCTGGGGAGGAGAGAGGGACTCAGGGGACATTGGTGGTGGGAAATGGGCACTGCGGAGAGATGGATGCTGGAACACTGTATGACTGAACATTTTTGTAATTCTGTATCTCACGATAGTGTAATAGAAAAGAAATTTTAAAATTTTATGAAACCAAACCTGTCTTGACACCAAACAATGACAGAGAAATTATGAAACAGGTAAACTTTAAAACAGCATTCCTGATGGAAATGAATGCAAATAGCCTAATATAACCCTTGTGAATTGAGACAGCAATGAATTAAATGCATGGTGCATCACAACCAGATAAAGTTATTCCCAGGAATGGAAGGATGGGCCAATATACAATATCAGTGCATTACTTCTCTAGAAAAATAAACCTTCTCTATTTATGTAGAAAATGTTCTGAGAGACTCTAACAGCCATTGATGATAAAAAATACTAAACAAAATGGAGAGTGAAATGATTTACCTCAAAAGACTGGGCCCCTGGGATGAACCTAGAGCCAAGGCAGAGCCTGGAAAGCTACCCATGGTGTATTTGATATGCCAGAAACAGTAATAATAAAGGACCTCATTCCCAATGAATGGGGATATTACTGGCGCCCACTTGAGCAAATCAATGAACAACGGAAATATAAGTGACAAGTGACAGTAAGGACACTTACGACAAACATGCAAATAACATTATCTTCATGGTGAAAATTTTTTTTGTGTATGGTTAGGCACAAAATAATGATGTCCATTCTATTCTCTACTATTCAAAAGAGTATTAGAAATCCTCAGAGCCACTGGCTAAGAAAAAGAAATCACTGTCTTCATATTGGTACAGAAGAAAATATATCACTATTTGCAAATCATGTTACATTACACATATTTCCCTAAAGGCTTTTACTTTGCTGTTTTATCTTAAAAGTCATTAGACTCTTGCCCTCTTTAGATGGAAGACCAACATTAGTCTTTAAAATAACCTCCTTGGTCATCTAGATTATACATGTTACTTTGTGATTTTGTGGTTTACATCAGTTTAAGGATCCATTTGGGTTAAATCTTAGGACTGGTGTAAAAAATTTGTGTCTTGTTACACTTGATTTTCACATGCAAATGTCCTGATTTCCAGCACCATTAGCTGACAAGATTCTAGTTCTATTTTACTAATCTTTCTTTTAAGATAGTGATGATAGAGGTATGGTTCCTACCAAGCTTGGTGCCAACCTGGTACCACATATGTCCTCCAAGCCCCACCAGAAGTGATCTTTGACTGCCGAGCCAGAAATAAGCCCTGGGCACTGAGGGGTGGCTCCGACACCTGCTCCCTCATAATCTATTGATCATAAACCATACATTTAGAAATTTAAATATCTGTGTTTAATTGGGAGGTTGATGGGAACACCTGGCAGTACTCAGAGATCATTCCTGGAACTGCTTGTGGAACCATATGTGGTCCCAGGTACCAATCCAGGTTGCCTGAATGAAAGGTGAGTACCTTAAACCCTGTACTATTTGTCCAGTCCAAAAATTTAAACCTTTGAACATTGATATCATCCACTAAGGCACAACATCTTATTAACTATTTGCCAATGTATTTGTGAACTTCTACATAATATAAATTATTTTATGATGTAACATATTATGACTATAGTTTTTTTTTTTTTTGGTCTCTTTGGGGTCACTCCCAGTGGTGCTCAGGGATTACTCTTGGTTCTGCTCTCATAATTACTCCTGGAAGTGCTTGAGGGGCAATATAGGATGCTGGAGATTGAACCCAGGTCAGTCATGTGCAAGACAAACACCCTGCCCACTGTACTATTGCTCAGGCCCCTATATTTTAATTTAATACCTGAATATTTTATTATAAAATGTGATGATCATGAGGTCTAATAACTATAGCATTAATTTAAAAATCTTTCTACAATGCCAGCAGTTCTTAGAAACATAATTATTTTAATTTTATATTGATTCTTAAAAGATACTATTATTTTACACTATTTATATAAAGAAACTGCAATATATTGGACAAAATACATGCAAAACCTGTTAATGAAATGCTTCTATTTTAACAGCATCAGTTGGTCAAATCTTGTTTTCTTCAATATATTGTGTGATTCTCAGATGTATTATTAAAGTCTACAATTTTACTTTGCAGTGATAGAGAGACATTCTATGGTGCATAACAAATGACCAAAACACTGCTCCTCATATTAGCACCAAATTGGACGTAGCCCAAATGTTTTTCAACTGGCAGATGTACCCACAAACTGTGAAATACTTATAATACTAAGCAGCAATTTAAAATAAGAATGTGAAATAAGCAACAACTAGATATTTTCTGAACACTTGTTTTCTAATAGTATAACCTCTGAGTACAATTTTTGCAAAATCTGATGAATGCTTCATGATTCTGTTAATCCTTGGTCAGTTTCATTAGACTCGTGCCCTCTTTAGATGGAAGACCAACATTAGTCTTCAAAAATAACCTATATCATATCATTCTGCATGATGAGGTAGACTAAAGATATCTGTACCATACAAAATAGCGAGAAATGAACTGTACTTGGTCTTGTTTGTCTGTATTCTGATCATTTGAAATCAGAATCATATAATTTTGGCATGTCAAAGAAAAGCATGTTAAGCACTGATCACATCATTTTTAAGAGATCTTTTTCTCTTAAGTACATTAACTATTTTTTTTTCTTTTTTGGGGTCACACCTGTCCAAGCTCGGTATTACTACTGGCTCTGCACTCAGAACTCACTCCTGGTGGTGCTTGGAGGACCATATGGGATGCCGGGATTGAAACCCTGTCAGCCGTGTGCAAGGCAAATGTCCTACCCACTGTGCTATCGCCTCCAGCCCCATTCACTGTTTTCTTTTCATTCACTATTATTTTTAAGAATAAATAATTTTAGATGTTGGAATATTACAGTTATTTAACAACACATATAAACAGAAGAATCTTATTTTATAATTCTCTATATTTTAGAAATTTAAAAGACTTTAGTTTATACACTTTATTATTTACATAACTAAAGTTTTCCTGATTTAGAAATAATGACTCACATTCATTAACATTTAATGATCCTTAATCTTCCTTTCAAAATATTTAAAACATTAAAAACCTCTGGTATTAAAGTAAAATATATATTGCTTTAACAATCTAATATATGGCACTAATGATGTTCTATAATGTCTTGATTTAACTCATCTGCTCTACATTTATTGCTAATAAACTTTACAAAATGCTTCATTAAAAGGCATTAAAACCTGCAGCTGCATGTGTAATCATTTTCTAAATATAAAGACGAAATTTATAAATGATCTCCTTGTTCAAAATACTGCAATACAGCTCACAAACTTTGTCAGAAGTCAGAGGGCTTTCATTCTTTACAAAAGGACATGCTAAAGTAATTCACCAGATGCCAACTTTTTTTGTTGCATATTCCAATGGTCATTCAACTTTCATGTTCGTAAATAACTATATAATAAAATGTTCAGAACTTTCCTCTATTTGAGCATTAACTTGTTCCTAAGATTCAATCTCTTAGCATGTTTTCTTGATGAACTTGAGAAAGCTCTGTAATTAGGCGGGTTAAGTACACTGAAATGGAGCTCTTATGCAAATATTCTGGAACTACACATTGATGGAAGATATTGCATTTCATTCGAACTTTTTGTTCATTCTATCCATAAGAAAATAGCTTATTGGGCTTTATATACTTATAAAACAGGATAAATTATTCTAGATTTCATTTAATTGATCATTCTATGATTATAGAATTCCAATAAATGTTTGGGTAAGATTTACAGACATTTTATTTTTTGCAAAAACTTGGAAAAACTGTAAATTGTATATAATATATTTTCCTATTTCTAAGGAAATTTTTCAAGTAACACAGGTAAGTCTTCAGAATTTGCCAATATATTTAATACGACTCTCTAAATTAATGTAGAATATCCGTGATTTATTCAGTGGAATTGTATGTAATACTCTCATACAGTGCTTTGGAAAAATGATAAATAGGTAATAGGAAAATGTCCTATTTTTTCTATTCACCTAATTTCCAGATAACAAGTCAATACTAGAAAATTATAGTAAATAATAGAAAGAAATCACTGTATTTATTGCTGCTTATGTATGAAAACTAAGAGTTATAACCAAAGAGTTATGTTTAATAAATTTTTAACAAATTTATTTACACTTAAGTCTGCATAAAGTTCAATTAATTACTGAAACAAATCCAAGACTAAGGAACCAATAATCAGCATATTAAAAAATAAAATGAGTTTATTACTTCACAAGGAATACTCTAAAATATGTAAGCATATTTGTTGTGAATATGGGTTTCTAACTAGCCAAGTACTGCCAACAATTCATATAATTGTATAAGAACTCTGTTCTGAAAAGTTATCCAGGTTTCTCTGTTTCTTAAAGGTGGTACATCTCATTCCCACTAGCCTTCTCCTTTCTCACATTACCCCTCCCACCTTCTAAGGATAAGCCTCACAGAAGCTCGCTGACTCAGAGCCCACACTGACTCCACTCTGACTCGCTGACTCAAAGCAAAAGCTCACATTAACTCTCTAAACCACCAAATTCCATAGTAAGGAGGGAATAAATCGGCCACTGTTTGGTGGTACATTAACTCCTTTTAGGTTACTGGAGGCTTTTAATGCAGTGAAAAGGTAATTTGCTAAATGGTACACTGGAGAACTTAATTGGCCTCCAGAAACTAGATAATTTACTCTTTCTGTACCAAGATAAACCAGTTATCTGGAGAATTGGATAGTCTGAGAAGGGAATTTAAATATTAGAGCAAAGCTAAAATTTCTCCTGATGTTTTTCAAATAATTCAGCTCTTTCAATTAAATACAATAACTGTTGGTCTTCTAAGTCTCACAGCTGAATGAAAAATAAAAGCATGAAACATCAAAGCTGAAATTGGTATAAAGATTTTTATACTCATTTGAATCCTCAGAATCTTTTTTAGTAATGGCACTTTTTTAAATAAAATATATCTAAAATTGGCTTAGAGGGATATTACAAGATTTAAGACATGTGCGCCACACACTGTTACTCTTAGTTCAGTCCTTGGTTCAGTACATGGTTCTCTGAACATAGCTGGGAGAGATCACTAGCACAGTCAAGAGGAGACCCCAGAGGACCTCTGAGTGTGACCCACAAACATAAACTTGAAACTAATCTCAGCATTTCATGCAAAGTATACAGTTCATTACATATCATGAATGGAGAAAAAATAATTTCCCAGTGATTAAAAGTATTGTTATTTGATATGCAGTGCATGATGTAAATAAAATAGCTTTTCCCAACTATGATGAGAATCTTTTGTAAATTTACTACACAATAAGTGTAGCAAATAAATGATATTTTTTCCTAATGAGCATCCATCACCACAGGTTAAGCAGATATAATAAAACAAGAGACTCACAGACTTGGGGCAGAGTGCTACCGGCTTTCCCTGTGCCCAGCGGCTCACGAGGCACCCAGGGAGGGATGGAGGGTTCTAGCCTTGGCCTGCCACCCCAGCAGAGCCTCACAACAAGCCAGACAATCCCCCACTCCATGAGAGCCGCCATGTTCCACATCCGGACTTCCCTCTCATCAGAACTCCACCCAGCAGAAGAGCCTATTACAGCCCAGCTCGCGCCACTTGCGGCATTGTGGTTCATCAATAAATGCTGGATTTAGAGGTGACTACAAGAGTATGCCACCCGCAGAGCAGAGCCTGGCAAGCGTCCGTGCCGTATTTGATATGCCAAATACCAGTAACAATTATAGAGCTCATTCCCATGATCTGATGGAATGGTTTGAGGCGCTTTATGTTCCTGGAGCATTCAGGTGCCCTTGGGCTCTACTAGCATGAGACAGGACATATGGAGATGTTACTGGTTCCCGCTCGAGCAAATCGATGATGAATGGGAAGACAGTGACAGTGACAGAGGATAAAACAAGTATTATATTCTCATAATATGTTACCAGTGAATTCTAATGAAAGTTGTGAAATTAGAGTGATTTGGTACATTATATTGCTTCTTGTCTCTTAGGTAAGATGAATGAGATACTTGAATGAATGAGCGTGATCTATCCTCTAACTTATCTAGGACCTGTGTCTGAGGCCCCAGACCTCAGAGCTTGAAGATATAAATGACTATTTTTCAAAGTCTTTTCTAAAATGCCTAGCGATCTACTTCTGAGCAATCCCAAAGGTACTTAAATCTGTTATTTTCATTTCCATTCAGCACTCACACTGTTATTTTTTTCCTTTAAATTCATTCTTTCTTCCTCCCTTTCTTCCATTCATTCATTCCTTTATTTCTATTAAAGAGTCATGATTTGCATAGTTACTGATAATTGAGTTTTAGGCATACAATAATTCAATAACAATCCCTTCAGAAATTCTGGTTTTTTCTATATACTTCTGGTTACTCTTCTTGACCTCAATATATCCTCCCCATCACACTTTTCCCACACAGCCATATTACCCAAAAACATCTAAAACTTACCAGAGCAATAAGCAGCCTTCAGTTATGGCCCAGACACAAACAAATAAACAAAAACAACAAAAGTGTGAATCATTCATTTGCAGACCACTTGCCTGATACCAATTTCGCCACTCACTTGATAAATCTGAGACATCTTTCCTTCCAAACAACAGCATTTACTGCACGTTTTAGCACTGCACCCAGGACACATCTCATTTGTGCTTCTGAATTAGCTGTTTCTTAAGAGAACTGCTACTTATCTAATCGTGCAGTTTCAATTGACTCTGATTCTTACTTCTAACCTGTTTGCTTGAATAGCGGGATCATCTGTGTTTGGGGTTTGAGAGCCACACCTGTCAGTGCTCAAGCTTAGTGCTGGCTTGGTGTGCAGGGACCAATCCTCCTGGTGCTCAGGAGATCTATATGGTGCTGGGGATCAAACACTGCTAGGCCTCATTTTAGGCAAGAAAGTACCATGGGCATGCATTCTCTATAGCCCTCCATTTTTCAAGGGCCCGTCAACTCAAATCTAAATCAAACTGGCAGAATTATACCTGATCTTCCATGACATACCTAGCTTTCTAAAATAGGAATTTTTGTTTTGTTTCAATTTGGATATCACCTAGTGGTGCTTAGGACTTACACCTGGCTCTACTTTCAGAAATCAATCTGACAATGCTTGGGAGACTATATATAGTTCCCAGTATTGAACCTGGGTTGACTGCATGCAAGGCAAACATGCTACCTGTCTGTACTATCTCTCTGTATCTAAAACATGACTTTAATAATTTCATTCCTAAATTCTTCTGATTGATATAAGGCTTAAGTGAAGATTGTGTGCAAGTTTATTAGGATCCTTAAAAAATCCAAACCTCTTAAAATTGCTTGGTCAGCAAAAGTTAGCTAAATATTTTAATCACAATCTGAAGCAATTTAAACATGTAATAAATGGTACAAGAGGGAGTTTTTCTTCCCAAAATGCTTATAGAGCATGGGGAATTTTGAAATATTGACTAAATTTTCATCTTGACCTAATCTGTTGAACTTTCTTGTACTGAATGATCTCATTTATGAAACAGAAATAGCAAAGTCACATAGACATTCCTGCTATAAAATCACTTAAGATGTACTAAAGAGGAACTTTTGAGATGTGTGACTATCATAATGCCAAGGAATATTTTATAAACACATTACTACATATTTTCTATAAGCTATCATAATTATGTATGTCTAAGCATTACCATGAATTTTACTATGAATGCAAATTTAATAACATGCTCAAATTTCTTATAGCATTATAAGAAATTTATTATTATGTTCTACTAAAACTTTATACCACAAAAAACTAAATTTGCATTAATATATTTTTAAATAAAATATATCTAAAATTGGCTTAGAGGGATATTACAAGATTTAAGACATGTGCGCCACACACTGTTACTCTTAGTTCAGTCCTTGGTTCAGTACATGGTTCTCTGAACATAGCTGGGAGAGATCACTAGCACAGTCAACATCAGGGGTTTCCCAAAATTTAATGACATTGAAAAAGTTAAAATTATAAAATAATAATATATTTGCTTAACAGGAAATTGCTATTTTTTGTAATTACTTCAAAAAAATTTTATTGGATAAAGGGCATATTTGGAAAGAAAAATGAACAACCCACTTGCTTAGTTAGATAAACCTCCATAATTTTAATTTGCTTTAACTCAAATTGCATTTTATCATAATACATTTGGCTTGTATTATCTATTATCGGTGGTGTAAATCCTAGGTAATTGATTTATCTCTCTTGAGAAATTTTACTTCTTTGAGATTAAAACCAAAAGATTTACTTCTTTGTTTCTCTTTGAGGCCAGGGAAACAAAACCAAATCTACCAAAATTTCAGAATATGACAAATTAGAAAATATTATTAACAACCAATGGGAAAGAAGTATTGTTATCTTCATTGTCCTTTTACTTTGTTGATATGTTATTTTGCCATTGCTACCTTTTTGTAAAATAATCATCATGTAACCAGTGTCTTAATCACATTCACACTGTGAATATTTCATCTAAAATTATACTTATTAAAGCTAAATATAAGATAAACAATAAATGGCTGATTTCATTTTTTTCTGAGTATTCTTTCATCAATATTAGTTACTTTTTGGAATTTCCTCAATAATATCGTGGGGAGTTTCTGTAATCTCAATCCTACAATGCAGTTCCTATTTTTATGAACAGCACAACAATACGTATCCTCAGGGAAGGGTCATTTCATCTTTCTACTTAACTGCTTTTTCCTCAATCTTATAATAATCTAAAAATATGGATCATCATTGCCATTACATTGACAAAAGGAATTGTTAAAATATGACCTGGCTGTCATTAATCTACCTTCATTCTTTATTCTGTGAGGTGTCTTTCTGGATATTTTATTAATTAAAAGAAATGTAGTATCTATTTCATACTCATCATGCATCTTTTTAACAAAACTTATAAACTTCTAAAACATATTAATGATGAGGATTATTTACCGAGACAAATTCCATTCTCCCAATTTAAAATAAAAACGAAGAGTAAATAGGTCTTTTTTTTTTTTTTTTTGCTTTTTGGATCACACCCGGCAATGCTCAGGGGTTTCTCCTGGCTCTGCACTCAGGAATTACTCCTGGTAATGCTCGGGGACGATATGGGATGCCGGGTATCGGACCTGGGATGGCACGGGCCGGCTGCATGCAAGGCAACGCCCTACCGGCTGGGCTATCACCCCGGCCCCATATTTTGTTTTTAAAAAAGAATTATATTTGGCAAAGAAAATGCTCTGTCAGCTACATAATACGGAAAGTGTTATATGTAATAAATCTATCTATTAGTTCATTTTGTTCCATAAAACATTAATTATGTTAAGAGATAAAAGGATATTTCACATGGAAGACTTCATTTTCAGTTCTCGGGTTTGACTCTAACTGAGCAGAGTTGATCTCAGGAATACTTGGCCCCCTGACCAGCCACACTCATTAGCTTGCATTCTCGGCCTTTAAATTGATAACGCTGCAATGAGATGTAGGTGTGGATAAATGAGTAGAACATTAAACAGTTTCAAGACAAAGAATTTTAAAATATATTAATGCAAAAAATTAACATGATATATTTCGGAAATAGTTATTTATGTAAAGAAATAAGAATACTGGAATTTATCTAAAGAAATAAGAAAAATTATGGGAAAATTCAGTAATGCACTGGCTAACCTACAAGTTAAGTAAATACAAAGGCAAGTTTGACTTGATTTCTTGCTATGAAGACATTGTACTAGTAAGTTTTCTATAACATTAACTGATCTCAGCAACACTCTAAGATAGAAATGTTCTTTCATTTTACATATATAATCAAGTGACTGGGAGAACGTACACATTTTGCTCAAATGCATGTGGTTATGACTTTGTAAGGAGGCTGAAGCTCATCTGACTGACCTGAAGAATAAGGTGACTCATATGTGGGTAAAGAAACGATGGTGCATTTACACCAGGGAATACTGAGACAGTCATTAGGAACAACGGAGTCATGAAATTTGCTGATACATGGGTGGACATGGAGAGTCTCATACTGAGTGAAATGAGTTAGAGGGAGATGAACATATAACCCATTTGTTGTATATAAAATAAACATAATATGATAATAATGCTCAAAAACAATAGAAATGAGGCCAGCAGGACTGGTTTATGGCAGGGTGCCTGTCACATGGGAGGGACATGCACATGCAGTTAGGACAGAGAAAGGACCACCATGACAATGATAGTTGGAAAAGATCATTCTAGACAAGAACTGGTTACTTTAAGGAGGTAACTGTGCATGTAAAAATGATATATGCATGATATCCTTTTAGATACAGGTTTGCAAACCACATGGCCTAAATTATAGAAAGATGGACTATAGCCCAGCGGGTAGGGTGTTTGCCTTGCACGCGGCCGGCCTATGCTGGCCCAGGTTCGATCCCTGGCATCCCATATGGTCCCCTAAGTACCGCCAGGAGTAATTCCTGAGTGCAGAGCCAGGAGTAACCCCTGAGCATCGCTGGGTGTGACCCAAAAAGCAAAAAAAAAAAAGAGAAAGATGGAGATGGAGAGGAAGAGAGAGAGAGAAAAGAGAGAGAGAGAGAGAGAAGAAAATGCCTGCCATAGAGGCAGGGGTCAGGGGTGGATGGAAGAGAAACTTGGGACATTGGAGGTAGGAAATGAATACTGGTAAAGGGATGGGTGCTGGAACATTACATGACTAAAGTTCAGTCATGAGTTAACTGTGTATTTCACAGTGATACTTGATCACTTGATCACTTGACATCCCGTTATTCATCGATTTGCTCGAGTGGGTGCCAGTAACAATTCCATTTGACCCTATCACATGCCACTGTAGCCCAATGGCATCTGGTTGCTTCTGAATACGAAGAGCCTCAAACCGTTCATTCAGGGTCTTGAAAGTGATAAAGGAAGACCTCAAAGAGAGAAGAACAGAAATACTGGAAGATGCAGCAGAAGCAGGAAGAGGGATTCACAACGCCCGCCTGTCCTTTGCCAACTATAAGACCAAGATGACTGCCCTCCGACGTCCTGATGGATCTATCACATCTTCCAGAATGGCAATGGAGAAGATTATCCATCACTTCTACTCAGATCTCTTTTATAGCCACGTCCACCTGCCCACATACCAAATTCCGCAGGATGGATATGTCGTTCCCAACGTTCTCCCTTCTGAAATACAACATGCCATTTTGTAGGTTAAAAAGGGAACAGCACCAGGCCCAGACAAAGTCAGACACAAACCTGAAGAATCTGCCATCAGTACTCATCACAGTGACACAGTAAAAAATATTTAAAGAACATGGCAACTTCAAGAAAATTGAACTGAGGCAAATAGAAGACTTTAAATAAACCTATAAGATTTTGGTTGTTTACTGAGTTTTTAATAGACATAGCAGCTTTGCAAATATAAAGATAAATAAGAGCTATTAAATTAAAGTAAAGTGATACATCTGAGCACACATAATGTTGATGAGACAACTACATTTGACTTTAGACTGTGTGCAGTCAATATGCTTTTAACAATGTGCTACTGTTTTCTCACTAACATTGTTAAATTTCTTAATTCAGAAAATTGCTTAACATGGATCTTTGAGAAGGTTCAATGACAATACTTTCTTCTTTTCTACTACTTTAGAAAACTAGAATATAACACGTAATTAACATTCTGGTTCCATTTTAAACAGATTTTTGCTCTCTATTTAGGTACTTAGTGAAGTCATCAATTACACATTAATTCTTTCAAAAGGTTAAATCGTAAGAGGCTGGGTATACAGTTCAGCAGCATATTTTCATGTGTGGAGCTCTGTGTTTGATCCCTAGCACTACCCAAAATGAATCAATAAAAATAATCTTTAGGAGTGGAAGAGAGAGTACAGGGGTTAGAGCAAATGCAAGACCTGAGCTAATTTCCTCACAGCACATGATCTGGAGATCCCAGACCTCTACCACGGTTATCCTGGGGGACTTAACTGCAGCACACCAACTGCCCTGCATCTTCAGGCTCTACTGCTGGGCCACCAGCCTGGTGGGTTGATTAGTACTGGGAGAAGTCCCAGATTCCCTTAGCACTATGTAGGAAACACAAAAACAAACGATAGAAAATGAATCTTCAGCCAGATTTTGAGTGAATTATAATGCATTTTCTAAGTAAAAAAAGCAATTCCACACATTTTGTTTTTTAATTTAAAGAAATTAAAGTCTTTGTGGTTTTCAAAGTTGTGCAGAGTAGCAGTTCAGTCTATAATGCTATAATGTCAACTTCCCTTCACTAATGTTCTATGATTCCCTCCCAACTCCCCAACTGACTTCTTGGGGACACATTCCTATGTTTGGTGGCTGTAATTTATGCCACATACTTTCAGTGTTGTTTCTGCATAGTCATTGAACAGAACTGGAAGATACCATAGTAAGTGAAGTAAGTCAGAAGAACAAATACTCAGTGACATCTATTATCTGTGAATTATAGAGTGACAAAACAAGAAAATTTAAGGTATCAAAGAGGTGGAAACCCTTGCCTTAGATTTTTGAAATGAAAGTGACAGGCAGGTGAGAAACTGAAGGGTAAATAGAAGAATTTGGGGGAGGGAGAAGTAAGAGGGCAGGCAACAGGGATTATATCAGTAGTGCAAAGGCGTAGTATACGTCTAGATATAAACTTACATATTTTAATTAAAATATAAATATATTCATTCAGTATTATTAAGTAAAATGACTAAATAATATTTTGGTTTTATGATTCTGTTATTTATTTATTTTTGCTCTTTGGGTCACACCTAGCAATGCTCAAGGGTTACTCCTGGCTCTGCACTCAGGAATTACTCCTGGCGATGCTCAGGGGACCATATGAGATATCGAGGATTGAACCCAGGTCAGCCGTGTGCAAGACAAACACCCTATCAACTGTGCTATTGCTCTGGCCCCTGATTCTGTTATTTAAAAATAAGCACTATAATTTTATCATTTTAACATTTCTGAATATTTACCAAATTTGCAAAAAATGTACAATTATCAGGCACCTATGCTATGTAAAATGTAGAAAACAACCATCACAAGGAAAATTTAAAGATCTTTGAATGATCTACAAAATGACCAAACAAGCTTATGATAATAACTTTTTACCCCTTTCCTTTGTCAGTCTCTTTTCTCTTTTCTTACTTTTAACAAAGAGGAGTTAGCAAAAGCAAATGAAACAAAACACAATTCTCAAAATAGTTGCCATTACTGTATAATTATATCTTTATATCTATGATAGCAAAACTGTTTCCCTACAAAATCATAACAAAAATTTCCAGAAACAGCAAAGCATTAGTTTAGATTTGTCAGTTATTAAATTTTATCAATATCCTAGAGAGCTGTACAAACGAAATATTAAAAAATTGCTTTTAAAATAGTTACTTAAGACTCAAAGAGTAAAACAAATATTGAGTTATCACTTGATCAACACTTGATCACTAATCTATGAATAGAATCTAAGTTTTGAACTAATTTAATTAATTCATTAATTGGTTCGGGCCATACCCAGTGATGCTCAGGATTTCTCCAAACTCAACACTCAGGGATCACTCTTGGTGACTTTGGGTTTCTATACTGAGTGCTGAAGATGGAGCCAAAGTGAGCTGTGTGCAAGATAAATGACCCACTGAAATATTGCTCCAGTTTTGAACTAATTTCAATTGTGTGCTTGGTTATAGTGCGGGCAGTAGAGATAAGCCCCATATTGACCGCACTTCCTTGACTATGTTTACTGAAAAATCAAAACACTTTCAGAATGGATTTTCTAGATATTTATGTAAAATCTATTTAACAGTATTAGTTTTCTTATTGATATAATAAATAATTAATAATATGATTCATCCTATGCATTCTGAAGACTACTATGCAGTTAGAAAGCATTCATTTACAGTTAAAGTGAAAGTAGTTTTAATTAACACATCAGGTGTGAATGTTTGATGTAAATTATGGTGTTTGCATTGAGTAATGAGTGTTTTAAGTCACATTTTTTCTACATTGAAAGTTATTTCTATTAAGGACATAAAAATGACTAAATTATCAGGGAAACATTTCTTAAGATAGCACTGAAAAATTTTAAATGTTAGAAGCATATTATAAAATATATGCCACATTATCAGCTGGGAATATTTTGGTTATCTAAATTAAAGGCATAGGTTAGTGTATAAAAACATGCTTAAAATGTTATTTGTGGAACTGGAGCAATAGCACAGCAAGTAGGGTACTTGCTTTGTACCAAGTCTACCCAGGGTGAACCCTGCAAACCCATGTGGTTTCCTGAATCTGTCGCAAGTAGATTCCTGAGTTCAGAGCTAGTAATAACCCCTGAACAATGTATGGCCCCAAAACAAAGCAAAACATAATTTAATTTTCTAACATGTCCCAGAGAAAAATACATGCATCTCACAAATATCCAAATATTGCTATCAATCATATACACAAACATATATGATATATACATATATACAAGATTACATATAACAAATGTGATACATATGTATACAAAATTATATACAAGATTTTGCCTTAGTTGGTAGGTAGGATAATCCATTTTTAGTAAAGGATAAGTTTAAGGGAAGTTAGTGGCCTGTTTGAGAGCAGTTCAAGAATTCTAACCTTTAGACAGTCAGCATATTTCTGGTACATCATGATGTATAAAACATTTTATACTAAACTGGTATCTCAACACATCTCATATATCTCATTATGTTAAGCTAAAGGTGAAGAAAACAGTAAACAATGTTTTTCCGCGTGTGTGTGTGTGTGTGTGTGTGTGTGTGTGTGCTATTCTATGACTCACTATCAGGTTTCTGGGAAATAAATGTCTATAGAAATCATTTCTGACCTTTAGTATGCTTGTCATCACAATGCACTTTTGTTTGAATAATAGAATTGAGTAAAAAATAAGTTTTCATGTCTAAAATTTATATTTTAAATGATAGAAAAACAAAAGCTAATTGGTGAAATACCTTTTTAAGATCCAATAATAATCCAATAATTACTGTTACATTTTAATAAATATATATAAGCTTACTCAAAATCAAACAAAGAATTCCAAAAGCAAGCTTTATTCAAATCCAATATGATCTAATGGTATCAATAATATATTAGCATAAACAGATTATATTTCTACATTGATGTAAAATTCTCAGGAAATATTTTAATGCCTTATAACTTAAAGATTTAGACAGGAACCCTATCTCTCCTGGTAATAAAAACAAGATGGGACTGAAGGTGATCTAGGACTTATTTCCAATGATTCCCTGCTCCTAATATTTCTGATTATGCATCCCAATTTCATTTTTACTTAAATATTCAAGATAAGCAAAAGTCAGCAACATGTATCCCAACACTCTGGCCCAACTCCTAAAGAGGGTGTTGAATAGACGCTGAAATCTATCCTGATACCATGCATCCTTTCCTAATACCAACCATAATAACTACTAAAATACACAGCTCACTTTCACAGGAGAAGGGGGTCTTATAATAAATTATTTATTTCTTCTTAGAATTGGGTGATGCTGTGGGGGAAAGATTGGAGCCAATTAGTCTATTTATTCCTTTCCCTTTTTTTTGAGTTTTTTTGTGTATTTATTTTTTAATGATTTTTGTTAAATTACAGAAGCATATTTACAAAGTTATTGATCATTTGGCATCCCGTTATTTGTCAATTTGCTCGAGTGGGC
The DNA here is from genome assembly GCA_021461705.1 of Cryptotis parvus. Lineage (NCBI taxonomy): Eukaryota > Metazoa > Chordata > Mammalia > Eulipotyphla > Soricidae > Cryptotis > Cryptotis parvus. The sequence goes on from JAJIBD010024756.1 coordinate 210,041, forward strand.
ACCAGTAACATTTCCATTTGACCCTATCACGTGCCAGTGTAGCCCACTGTTATTGATAGTTGAGTTTTAATCGTATTTTTTAACACCCCTGCCCCTCAAGGTGTTGCGGGTGTGGCTGTACTGCCCGACTGCATATATATCTTGAGAGGACACATGGATGACGCACGTGCCAGGGCAAAACACAGCAGCAACACATGTGCCTGGGCTGCATCTGTGCCACCAAAATATTTCTTCAATCCAAACTCCAAGTGACTATTTTTCAAGTACCATTTACCGTTTACCCAATTACCTTTAAAAGACAATCATATTTTATAGAAAATATAAAACCACAATAAAGGAAATTTATCCATACTCTTATTACTATTTTGTTTGTAATAGACTCTGATTATCCCATAGTTTTATATTATGCTTTTTTAGACTTCACATTAAAAGTAGGACTTCATCATGAAATATTCTTTGAGACAAAGTATGTTTATGACTCAAACAGAAATCATTTTAGATCACTAACAATTAGTTATGTGAGAAAAACATCATGGATTTTGCAGAAATACTTTGTTCAAAGACATTGACGTTAATTGTACAATGCTGTTTGGTGGTGGTGGTGGTGGTATTTTGGTCACACAATGCTATGCTCAGGGATCACTCCAGGCAGGGTTCTGGGGACTTCAAGATTGAAATATTGTTCACTGTGCAGGGTCAGTTCCTTAATGTTAAGTTTTTAAAGACAAAAAAAAACAATATATGCACTATAATCCAGACATAACATAATTAAACAAATGAAGTAGGCAAGTAGGCAAAGGGGAAAGAAGGGGAACTGGAGCAATGAATAAAATAAAATAAATGAAGTCATGACGCTAAGATGCAATCTGTCGTGGAGTTCCTGCCACCACTCCAGTTCTAGACTGGGGGATACCAGCTCAAAACCTAAGGTCAGGCTCTATCAAGAACCAGCAAGGGATCAACAAACAACTGAACAGATAACACCGATCTTTCTTTGACAAACAACAGACTTAACTGCACAGAAATCTCCAAGTAGGAAGAGTTTAGAAAGGGTCTTTGCACAAGCAGGTGGAGTGCACTTTGTTCTCAAGTCTTCCATAACCCTCTACACTGGGTGTGCCACTTTCATGCTTTACTTTACAGCAAACTCCGTTCTAGGGTTGCTTGCGTCACAGGCGGAGGAATGTATTTCCTTCCTTTTTACTTTGCAGGGTTTTTCTCTTCTGTCTCTCATATATTTTTTCCAAAATAAAACCGGTTTGCTTGTATATTCTGATTTTATTTTCTGAGAGAACAGACAATCAATTTAGGAAACTGGGGAGTTTATGAATTCAATGTCCATGCCTACTGTGTAGGTGCTCACATAACTTTTTTGGAGAGGGTAGCTTTTTGGGGTCATACCTGGCAGTGCTCAGGAGTTACTCCTGTCTTTGCACCCAGAAATTAACTCCTGGTGAATTTACTCCTTTTCTATCAACATGTAGCTGCTGAACATTAAGTTGGTTTACAAAACCTTACCTAAATGGAGTTAATGACATTGGCTAAGAAATAAGGATTAACAGGAGATTCCAAATCTCTAATTTCCTGTTGAAGGATAAATTGGAATTTTTATTTCAATGGCTCAATCTCCATAGGATTAGACAAGGTAACTTTTGACTTGGGACAGCTTCATAGATACACAGGGAAAGTCTGCCCCCTCTATCACTAAAATGGGAATTGCGGCCATGTTAAAAACACAAGCGTTCGTTTTGGAATATATTCCCTGCATTCATTTATGTTCTCCTGATCAGGGGTCTATCTATGTTAATTAGTTGACTACCAAAATGATAGTGTATGATGCAACTATCTTAAAGGTATGATTAGTTATTCATTTGGCAAACTTGTTTCTACATCTCTCAAAGTAGGGGAAAAAACATCAGGATTTGTTAGAAGCTCATTGCAAATCTACTAGGAGAGAACCCAAATCAATGGTGCATTTCTCATTCTCAGATTATTATTTCTGACCTATATAGGGTAATAGATCCCCAACAGATAGAGATGCCTTTTCTCCCTATTTGTTAAGCCAGCAGGTACACAGTGATAAATACCAGTTAGAGATCTTTTTTTACATATATCATTAACTGATATTATCAACACAAGTCTACTGGCCCACCAACAAATACTATCTTAAGTGACTCAGAGAATTTATGAATCAGAATTCAGAAACGTTTGTGTAAATATATATTAGAAACATTTTACAATTAGTTAAAGTTGAGCTACAATTTTTCATAGAGAAAAAAAATAAACTATAGTTTTCAAAGAGGAAAGCTATTTCCACAGTGTTGGTTATGCAAATGTCACATATATTTACATGATTGTAAAAGTCTGCCCTTGCAAGTGAATACTCTTCACTGAACTGAATGTTCTCATTGGAATTGATTTAGCTCTTAAGAAAATGCCAGGCATGGCTATAAATTTGTGTAGCTGCCGTTACCCAGTGAACCCTTTTACTTAAAACAGGATACTTATCAAGGTCACTGTGAGAGCTCTAAAGGAAGACTTTAGAAATAAGAAGTCAACAGAAAACATTTAATGAACACTTGAAAGTTTCAGGTTTGTCCAAAAAATCTATTGACTCCTAAAGCTTTTTGGATTCCCATGACAAACGTATTTTGTAGAACAGAAAAGTCTGAATGCTGATCAAGCTCAGCTTTCCTAAGATAAAGCTGCTTCTTTCCTGATTTCTGGTTGAGCTGGTTTGAGCAAGCAGGTATAAGCTTTAGAAGACTGGAAATACTATGTTAAGTAAAAATTGTGTGTATTTCTCTTGCATATTCCCACAGGTGTAGGGGACACATGGAGATAAAGTAGAGAAATGTGTAGAGATATTTGTTCCTATACTTAATTCGCAAATTATAACTACGTAAAGTATAACAGAAGTGGATCAACCATCTCTACTTGCAACTTTTTGAGTCTTACATGCTATACAACACAGGCAGGATCCATTACTTAAAGTGCATCTATAAAGGTGTAAGTCCTTAAACAATTCACCAAAAAATGTTGATTTGGTGGGAAATAAGTCATACATAATTTAATAAAATTTGCATTAGATTAGTAATAAAATGACCACGTAATAATTTAGTGTAATTATGTAAGCCAAATATACATATTGTTTTAACGTCCCTGTCGTATAAAGGATCTCAGAAAATGAAAATATTGATTCATTATTAGACAATAAATTTCTTTTAAATTGTGATCCAGAAACAATTGTTTAAATTCAAATTCTTCTTAGTCTCTTTAATCCATAAAACAATATGCCCATTTTTATTGTTTTTTGGTCAAAATCTTGAGGAAGTCACTTAAGTTGCAAATAAGCAAAATGATAATAATATTTATTACCACCTACCTGCCAATTACGGGAATTCGAAGTCTTTAGTTTCTGTAACTGGGATTTGGGAGTAAAGCTTGGAGCCTTCGCACATTATTTCCAAAACATTTGCAATCTTCTGTGCATTCTTCCTACGAGGCTCGTTTTAAAAACCATGGGCCTCTAAGCATTTCGGCTCTTGCTGCAAAACCCATGGTTTCTCCAGCCTGAGAACTTAGCCTTCACTCCTCGGCTTGCATTCCTCCCAGGCACGGAAAGAAAACGGCCCTGTAAGTTGCAGCTAAGAGTTGAACACGCAGAAGTACTCAGAACCTGCAGTGGCAGGTGGATCCGGAGGGCTACTTTGCTCTTATAAATGACCAGGAGGAGGGGTGCGGGAGGCACCGCCTTTCAGCTGCGAGGAGCTGGGAGCCCAGCTGCGGGTGACGGTGCCGGTGCGGGCGAGGACTGGGACGGCTGCAGCGCACTCCCCCGTCGGCTGCTGCCCTCTCCGGGGACGCTGTCCGTGCCCTCGGTGCTGAATTCGGCGCCAGCGCCTGGCGGGCACCCTGGTGACAGCTTTCTTCTAAAGCTAGTGCAGGGTTGCCTCCTTGTATTTTCAGCCTTTGCCTTCCTCCGGCGTTTTTCCTTTTGGTAAGGTTAATCTCTTCTACAAAATGATGCTCGCATACTTATTTGATGGCAGCATTTCCGGGCAGGATCTGACTTTGGAGGGAGGGATCCATGGGAAAGCAGATACGAGCCTCTCCTGACTTTTCGGTGGCTCCGAATGAGTTTGCTAATGCTGGAAATGAAAGAAAACGCACGCACATGCGCGCGCGCGCTCACACACACACACACACACACACACACACACACACACACACACACACACACGAGAGAGAGAGAGAGAGAGAGAGAGAGAGAGAGAGAGAGAGAGAGAGAGAGAGAGAGAGAGAGAGAGAATGATTCTATACCATGGAAAAACCAGAACTCTGGGTTTCTAATTATATACGGTATAAATAGCTGTTATTTTGGAACACTCCACAATGTGGACTGCCAGTTTGGCGGGATGGGGGTGCATGAAATTGGGAGAAGCCCCATCCAAAAACCCCAGATTAGACCCCCATAAAGAGGCGGCAGGTTCTTCCAAGGCTCTCCGAGTAGGAAGGACAGGTTATTGGAGAGAAAGCAAAAGAAGGAACCACAGGCTGTGGGGACGAAGCGTCTCAGCGTTGTTGCCTTAAAAGTGCAACGGAATTGGTTGGGAACGTGGGGGACGCAGCGGGGGAGCAACGGGCCAGAGCGCGGGGGGGCGGGGGAGCCCAGAGAGAGGGGGGGACGGGGCTTGAGCCGGGGGCGCGGGGGGGGGGGGGGCACCGCATCTCTCGGGAGGCTCTGGCAGCCCAGGCTGCGTCTACAGAGGCGGTGGAGGGTGTCGGGGACATCCCCTCCCCCAACGCGCCGCCCGCGCGCACACACACACACAGACACACACACACACACACAAACACACACACACACACAGACACACACACACACACACACGCACACACTCACGCACACACGGATACATAAACCCAGCTCCACTAGCGCCATCCTTTTCAGACCACAACATCCAACTGACTCTCCCGGGCTTGTATTTCCTGCCCACACACAGGATGCCCGTTGGCTTCCCGGTCCGGATCCCGCGCGTCCCCAGGGCCGCCTCCCGCCTCCCTCCTCCCGCCTCTGCTGGATTCCGCCTTTTCCACCTGCCATTGCAGGAGGTCGAGCCGTGCTACTGCCCACGGGGCCCCGGTGGCGAGGGGTGGCGACGCGGGGCTGAAACACGAAACACACCGCGCTGGACCTTTGGCGAGCTGCTCCAGATCCTTCCAGAAGGACCTTGCGGAGTAAAGAGGGAGCAGGAAGCCGTGGGAGCGGGGACACTCTTTGCTCCCCTTCCCAGGCACCGGACACGGCCCTGGAGGGTGTGAGAGAGGGAGACAGGAGGGAGACACGAGGGTGGAAATCCCATCCCTCAGCACGCGGGGCGCGGGGTACAGGGGCCGAGCTCAGCGTGCGTGGCTCCCGAGCTCGGGGGGTCGCCCGGGTCCCTCGCCCCTCTCTGTCCTGTGCTCGTATTATTCCTCCTCCGAGTCTGTCTGTGCACTGGAAGCCGCGCGGCGCGTTCTGGCCGTGGTCCCGGTAAGGTTCGGACGCGCAGCCTGGTTCCGAGGGCCCGGGCGGGGCCGGGGCCCTTCCTGGTACGCGGAGCCACGTCCGAGGGCGATCGAAGGCAACGTGATTGAGCCCGGCTCGCTCGGGATGGCAACAAGAACCCGGAGACCATATTTACAGGAACTTTGCAACTGGGCCGGCCCCTCCGGCGGCCCCCGCCGCCCCGGGAAGTGGCTGCGCTGCCACCGGCAGTCGCTCGGCGGCGCTGCACGCGCAGGAAAGCATCTGGTGGGAAGTAGACGGTTAGCAGCTTTGCTGGGTTTTCAAAGGTGGGAGTGAGTCTGACACCGTGTCTGAAGGAGCATCTGCCTTGGTCTGTTACTGTCTAGGGCTAATTTGGAAAACGACCTTCTGCTTTACTGTTCTTGTGGAAGAGACGGGCTGCTCAGAACTGTGGCAAAGGAAATTTCCCATCTTCATAGATACGCACTTGCTTCTTGCATCTGCACAAACACATTCTTGTTGTTCCAAAAATGTTAGCGCTTTTGCTGTTAAAGGAGAAAATGAGCCTTCTACCCTCTACTCTCAGCTGTCAGGAAGAAAGCTCGTGCGCTTCTTCTGTTGACTGGACCACACATTATAAAATAAGTGCAGAGGTTTCATATATGAAATAAGGAAACATTTTAAAATGCAAAGGTGTTACTAATACACAAAGGTGCTCTTGAGTATTTATGGGAACATCATTTTTCCATTCTGAGCAGGACATTAATTCACAATCTCATGTTCAACTTTTCTCCCTTTCTCATTGTCTGCAGAGAAGAGAAAACTGAAAGAGTTGATTAATTTGAACCCTCAGTGCCACTTAGATTATGCCAATCTTTTTTCATCTGGAAGCAAGCATCACTCCCTGATTTTCCTCATCGAAGTTTTGGAAATGAAGATGCTGAAAATTAAATGTAGTCTAACATCAGAAGCTCCAAATCGTATAAATGAAATGACAAAACTAGAGTTCATAAAATAAAATGAATCATTTCACCCTTAAGGTGAATATTTAAAGTTCTTTTTTTTTCTTCTTTTGTTTTGTTTTGGTACCACACCCAGCATGCTCAGGGTTTACTCCTGGCTCTACACTCAGGAACTATTCCTGGCGGTGCTCCGGTCACTCTATGGGATGCCAGATGGAATCTAGAGTGGTCACTTGCAAGGCGGTACCCTCTGGACCCAAAGTTCATTTTTAATGCAATGTTTGGATACATTGTATTAACTTGTGGAGAGGGAATACAAGCTGAGGTACTCTGGACTCTTCGCTGGCTCTGTGCTCCAGAGTCTCAGAAACCAGTATTCTGGGTGCTGGGAACTGACCTAAGGTTAGCACCATAACATGAAATTGCATCACCAAAACAATACAAAAAATATGAATAATAATAGCCTTTAAAACATACTGTAGTAGTAGAGTTTTTTATGAATCCCAAACTAATTCATATCCCTCTTTATACAAAAAGCGGGGTACAACTGGTCAGTATCACAGTGTAAATATTTTAGAAAGAAAATTTAATTTATTTTGGAAACAAACTCCTTTGTGATCAGAAGTTCACAATTAAAAATAAAACCTTTTCCAAAGACTCAATGACATTATATAAGAAACACTGACAGTGGCTATATGATTTTTATAATCCTTCTAATTGTTTTGGGCCATCTTGATACCATAAATAAAATGTTGATATTAGCTTCTACTAATATCAAATAGAATTTTGATTATGAGATTTTGATTACTTGATTATTTTCCATACTCTTAAAGATTTCAATTAAATAGTTAATAGCATTATGTCATAATCCTTGCATTGTTTTTCTGCACCTCAGGCAAGAGTGGATAGCTTATGTTTCTCTTTGTGATCACATTGTTTCTAATTACCTTTGTGCTTAGGTAAAAATTCATGTTTTATTGGAGATTGAACCATGTACCTCCATAGCTAACCTTTTTTGATTTGTAAGTCACCATATTTAGCTTCATTTGAAGTTGATATTTTATTGTGTGCAGGCATAATTAACTATTACTAAACTATTACTAATTGTCTGTTAGAACAAGAATCATTTCTAAAATGTCTTTCCATGGATTGTCTCAAGAAATATTGCCCGTTGCTTAGTGTTCTATTCTCTATAGTGCAAGGACCCTTCTCAATAACAGTTTTATAGAACTAAGCTGTCCAAAATGCTGAATCATCATCAGGCAGGTTTCTTTTCAAGCATATGTGCATTGTGTCTGTGTACAGGCATATGTATATACATATCTATATGTACACATATGTGTGACTATATACATGCACCCAGACATATATGTATCTGAATCGTGTCTGTGTACAGGCATATGTATATTCATATCTATATGTACACATATGTGTGACTATATATATGCACCCAGACAATATATGTATGAGTGTATATATACATATATACGTAAAAATAAATATTACCTTTTCCTAACTTATTGCCAACTTAAAGTTTTAACCAGAAATATTTATGGAGATATTTTCTCAAGTAATCTCATTTATATCTCATTTTCAAACTCCTTTGCCATTTCTCTTTATATTCATATTATTAGGCTTCTCTGTCAAACTCACAAATAAATTCGTTTTTTAAATCCAGTGATCATTATTCTATTCTCACTAAATTCACTATAATAACCAAACAGTAAATAAATATTCATTATATATTCACTATATTTTATCCAAGAATTATGTGCAGGGCCAGAAGCAAAATTAGGTACTATGATCTAAGGCCTGTGGCATGAGTTTATGGGATTAATTTTTCAGCTCTGGAGAGAGGAGATGAACAGTCATTACATGAAGAAGACATATAGAAGGTCAGTAGACATATTCAAGTGTTTATAGTACAATTACTGCCCCTTAAGGTGTTGCAGGTGTGGCTGCGGTGCCCAGCTGCATAGGCAGGTGGCAGAAAGGAGACAGACTCTGCTACACCCAGGGCTCTGCCCCGTGGGCCCTGGATGGTTGATGGTCTGACATAGAAAAAGACTGGCCCTCCTGGGATGAACCCAGAGCCACGGCAGAGCCTGACAAGCTACCCGTAGTGTATTCTATAAGCCAAAAACACTAACAGTAGTGGACCTTGTTCCCAACGAATGGAGACATTCCATTCATTGCTCATGCCACTTGAGCAAATCAATGACTAATGAGAAGACAAGTGATGCAAGTGTGCTTTTTGCCTTGCCCAGGGCCAATCTGGCTTGATCTCCAGTACCCCATACTGTCCCAAACCTCCCCAAGAGTGAGCCCTGAGGGCAGAGCCAGGCTCCACCAGGTATGGCCCAAAAGTAAACAGAAAGAAGAGAGCTGTCTTCAACCCTTTGGTGATTCCTTCTTTCTCGAAACACTGTTCCTTGACAGTAGAAATTCACACACAAAAAATAAAATGGCTACTTTTTGTGTTAGTCTTCCCACCGATTATCTGTCAATTGAAGCCCCTTAATCTTGGAACATCACCCAGTTCTGAGCATGGCCTTCTACTCTCATTTTTCAATATTATCTTTTGGAATGATTTTTATTTAATCACAATCACATTGTTTTAACATGTCCATTGAACTTCACATAGCACAAGTTGTGCATTTCCTATCTCTAATTGCATGTTTCCTAATAATTCCAATTTAAGGTATGTGAAAGAGCAAACTAGACTCCAACAACATTCATCTGACCTATCTTTGAATTTTGTGAATATAGCCTCCCAATCTTTTTTAAAGCTCATACCAAAGTTCTTTCTCATTGTTTCTTTGTACTCAGCCACCAAGTACAAAGAATCCTGTTACATTTGCTCCTCAAATAGATCCTGAATCCAATTGTTTCACTAAAGTAAGTTTTGTGTGTTTCTACAAGTCATTAAATATTTTTATCTGAATTAAAACAATAGTCTACTAATTTATGTCTTAGTAGTTATTTTTCCCCTTAGAATCCTTCTGCACAGCAGTATGAATAAATTTGTGACAACATGAATAATTGCATATCATGTACTTGTTTAAATTCTCCAGAGTTCACAAATGCACTTGAGATAATTATCTTTGCTGGTCTAAAATTTGTCATTCCCTGCTCCTGATTTCAATATCACTATATTGGCAGTTGAAATCATTATATTGGCCAACAATATTGTGTCGCCTAAGTAAGGTCTCCCCATCTATGTCCCTTTTTTTCTCCACATGTTAGCTAGAATATCATATAGTCAAAGAAACCTCTACTAAGTAGTTAATTTGAATAACTTCTTTGGGAATTCATCACTTTGTTGTAATGTGGTCACTAGAGGAAATGATTGACCCTGGCCTTCCTTTCTGAGCTTTCTCTCTCTGAAATCTGATGCAGAAAAACGGTAACTCATGCCTACTTAGCCTCAACACCCAGTGGTTGCAGGTAAACTATTGATAATTAAATCAGAGTGAAGTTGTGCTATGATTGTTAGCATTACAAATTGAACAAAATGCTACCGTTGAAGCTGGGGATTATTTCTTCTTTGTTAATCAACCTAGAAAATATTTTTTATTCATGGCATAAAATGTTAATAAACTATGACTTTTTAGAAGAATGTTTCTGTTTGTTTGTGTTCAGTGTTTACTCCAGAACCTAAATTGAGAGATCACTCCCAGTGGTGCCCACGGCTCTCTCCTGGCTCTGTGCTCAGGGATCACTCCTGGTAGGTTTGAAGAAGCACAGTGAGTGATCAGGATTAAACGCGAGTCAGCGTGTGCAAGGTCAGTGCTTTACTCCCTGTATTTTAGCTCTAGCCTCTAATGTCTGTTCACTTGTCTGTCATAAAAAGCCTATTAATTTGGAACTATCAGAGGTACATTATAAAAATTGAAATAAATACTTATTTTTAGTCTGTCTGATTATAAACTTCCAGTTATAGTAACTGTGTGGTTAAATGTACTAGATAAGTGTTTAAAATTATTAAAACTATTTACAGTTTGTCTAAAAGATATTAAGGACATTTTCATAGATTTTATTCTGTCCCTTCATCTATTCTTTGATCTATATATCTTCCCATTATCTTCACTTCTTTAAAATGATCTATATGAATTTATGTATAAATGCACCTTTTATTATAGAAGCCAATAATTTGACAATAGAAAACCTATAACAGGAGGAATAAAATGATCTGGCACTCACTCATTAATTGTATCCAATTTTACTTCATTTTATTTTCTCTAAAAAAAAAAAATCATCAACACCCACACTGAAGCAGTTTTTTTTTTTCAATCCGGCCCAGGTATGCTGAACCAGAGACTCTCAGACATGGGGCAGAGCTGCTACTGGCTCTCCCTGTGCCCAGCCGCTCACGAGGCGCCCGGGAGGCATGGCGGGTTCTAGCCCTGGCCTGCCACACCAGCAGAGCCTCACAACAAGTCAGACGACCTCCCAACTCCATGTGGGCTTCCATTTTCCACATCCGGACTTCCCTCTTGTCACAACTCCACCCAGTAGACCAGACTATCACAGTCCAGTTTGCGTGGCCACTAGCGGCCGCGCGGTTCATCAATAAATGCTTTATACAGAGGTGACTACAAGAGTATGCCACCCCGCATGGCAAACCTGGAAAGCTACTCATGTTGTATTTGATATGCCAAATGCCAGTAACATTTATATTAGGTAATTCCCATGACCTAATATAATGGTTTGAGGCTCTTTATGTTCCTAGAGCAAGCAGATGCCTTTGGGTTCTATTAGCATGAGATAGGACATATGGAGATATTACTGGTGCCTGCTCTACCAAATAGATGATGAACGGGAAGATAGTGATAGTGATAGTTATTTTCTCTAAAATATTTTTTGAGGATGTAATGACCTCATGTTGTCACATAACTTATTCTTATATTAAACTTTAAGTATCAGTAGAATTATAAACTTATTATGCTGAAAATGGGATTACATATACTCTAAATTTAATATAATATGCTGAATATGTAAAATTTCTATTTTTATCCATTATTTATAAACAAAACTGTGTATATATGGAAATGAAAATGGTAAATACTCAGGATATTCAATAAATTTTTCATCTTTAATTTTATGTTTGTGGTTTTCTGGATATAATTTTTCTCTCTTTTATATTTTGTTAGTGGCCACAATTGGCAATATTCAGGGGATTGCTCCTGGTTCTGTGTTCAGGGGTCACTACCGGAGGTGCTCAGAAGACCATAAGTTATGGCAGGGAACAAACTCAGGTCAGCCATGTGCAAAGCAAGTAGTACCTTACCTTCTGTACTACTGATTTAGCCCTCTGCTTTTTTTAATATTTTGACAGACAAGGAAATGGAAATATCAGTCAATGTTAGCCATTTATGCTTATGTTTTGTAATATACAATTTCTATGAAAGGATGTAAATATCACCCCTGTTCTGTCAGATCACCTCAAAGATGTGTTCAAGGATGGGTAAAGCACTCTCAGCTTTTCTAGGTGATGAGTACTTTCTATCTTTTAGGCTTTCTCCATGATACTTCCACCTACATTTCACATAACATTGGGGCCAGAGTAATAGTACAGCAGGTACAGCATTTGCCTTGCATGCGGCCAACCCAGGTTTGGCCCCTGGCATCCCATATGGTCCCCTGAGCAACATCAGGAGTAATTCCTGAGTGCAGAGCCAGGATTGACCCCTGAGCATCACCAGGTGTGACTCAAAATGCAAATAAAGAATAAGAATATAATAATAAAATAAATGTCTCATATAACATTTATTTTCATTTAAAAAAACTCTATAAATAAACTCATTCAAATTTTAATACAGGACATGTTTAAAAAATTCAAGTGGAAATCATTCCTTTATTTTCATGTGTAATGCTTATGTGCTGTATATCACTGTATCACTGTCTTCCCATTCATCATTGATTGGCTCGAGCAGGCACCAGTAACATCTCCATATGTCCGTCTCATGTTAGTAGAGCCCAAGGGCACCTGATTGCTCCAGGAACATAAAGAGCCTCAAACCATTCCATCAGGTCATGGGAATAAGGTCTAAAATACTGGTATTAGGCATATCAAATACGACACAGGTAGCTTGTCAGGCTCTGCCTTGCGGGTAGCATACTCTTGTACTCATCTCTAAATCCAGCATTTATTGATGAACCGCAAGTGGCCGTGCAAGCTGGGCTGTGATAGGCTGGTCTGCTGGGAGGAGTTCTGATGAGAGGGAAGTCCAGATATGGAAAATGGAGGCCCTCATGGAGTGGGGGAGTCGTATTGCTTGTTGTGAGGCTCTGCTGGGGTTGTGGGCCAGGGTTAGAACCCGCCATCCCTCCTGGGTGCCTCGTGAGCGGCTGGGCACAGGGAAAGCCAGTGTAGCTCTGCCCCCATGTCTGTGAGTCTCCTGAGCAGCATACCTGAGCAGGATTTAAAAAAAGACTGCTGTAGGGTGGATCTCGATGAGCCGCCCAGGAGGGGATGACGGGTTCTAACCCTGGCCTGCCAGCCCAGCAGAGCCTTGCAACAAGCCATATGACCCCCACGCCATGAGGGTCTCCATTTTCCACATCCAGACTTCCCTCTCGTCAGAACTCCTCCCAGCAGACCAGCCTAGCACAGCCTGGCTCATCGAGATCCACCCTGCAGTAGTCTTTTTTTTTAAATCCGGCTCAGGTATGTTGATCCAGAGACTCACAGGCATGGGGCAGAGCTGCTGCTGGCTTTCCCTGTGCCCAACCACTCACAAGACGCCCAGGAGGGATGGCAGGTTCTAGCCCTGGCCCGCCACCCCAGCAGAGCCTTGCAATAAGCCATAACGACCCCCTACTCCATGAGGGCCTCCATTCTCCACATTCGGACTTCCCTCTCTTCAGAACTCCTCCCAGCAGACCAGCCTATCACAGTCCGGCTCATCAAGATGTGCTGTGTATAGTGCAAATAAAAATTAAATATCTAAAATGGAGTGGTTAAAATACAATGCCAAAATCGATATATTGGGACCGTAGAGATAATAGATTGGGTAGGTACTTATACTCCACAATGTCAACCTGAGTTTGATCCCTGTCATCCCATATGGTCCCTGATCACCACCATGAGTGATTCCTGATTGTGGAGTCAGGAATGGCCCCTAAGCATCACCAGGTGTAGCCCCAAAATCAAATTGATACATTTGGTAGCTACAGTTTAAGATAAAGCTGTTTCCCTCTCTTTTCCAGAACAATTTCTGAATTTTAGGTCTCAACATAGAAGCTACAATTTTGGAAGGCCAAGATCATCATTTCTAAGTTTAAAATACGTTTGCATGAAGGGCCAAAGCATTTCTCTGAATTTCCTTTGGGAGTGCGAAGCTCAAGGGAGTAAGTTAGCAATTCACACTACAGCAAATGGAAGCCTTGGTGTTTGGTGAAGCAAGACAGGTGCTAGTACATAAAGCCCTCAGATACCTGAAACTATTTTTGATAAATTGAAAAATGGGTTCACTCAGCAGTTTTAACACTGTGTCTCTATCATCATAGAGAAGTGTAGACTCCTAAAACCACTTCCACAACTATAGTGGTTGGTATACTGGAGGCATGATAAACTCAGGTTGAAATTTGAGGATGAAGATTTTTAACTGATATATTCACTTGATCACTAGACATAACTGAAATTTTAATTACAGCATTAATCAGTTTGGCTATCAGATTACCTATGGAAAGCAAGTACTAAGAAATTTTACACTTTCCAATTTACACATTGAGTATTTTTGAAAGAATTTTAGCCCATATACATTTTGGAGTTGGGGACAAGGGTGGCTGGGAATCAAACTCAGGTAGGACAAATGCAAGGAGAATGCCCCCACTACTGTGCTATCTGTCCGACCCTATAATAAGAATATTTTAATATTTATGCAAGAGAAAATTTTATATTAAATATTCACTATCATGTCTACATGTATTCTATTAAGAAAAAATGTAATTTTTTTCTTTTTGTTATTGGTTCTTCGGAGATTACTCACAGCTAAATGGCTCAGAAAACTCTGCAGTTGAGAAGACTAAACCCAGACTTCTACGCAAAAAGCAAGCATGCCAGCCCTTAAGCTATTGCTCCAGCCTTCCACAAAATATATCACCGATGGTGCCAACACTTCAACAAATACACTTGCAGAATTAATTGAAAAATGTAATAATTGGCTGGCATAGAACATAGAAATGTCATCTTTAATTTCCACATCCATGGTTGTTATTGAAGTATAGTTATTACAAAGTCAGTTTTAGAGACAAATCTACACATAAGCAGATGCTTGATTTGTTATTAAAGATGAAATATTTTAAATTTTAATGCATTTTATAAAATATATTAAGTTATCAACTTTAATGTAAAAAATCAATAATATAAATCAGAAATGGTTTGACATGGCAGTTGATATATTAATTCGAAGACCTGTTGAAGTAGTAATCTAAATCCAAACTGGGCTGGGGTGATGGTATAACAGAAACGGCATTTGCCTTGCATGCGACTGAACCAGTTTCGATCCCCAGCATTCAAATTGGTCCCCAGCACTGCCGGGCGTATTTCCTCAGTGCAGAGCCAGGAAAAACCCTGAGCAGCAGGTGTGATCCAAAAGGCAAAAAAAGGAAGAAGAAGAAGAAGAAGAAGAAGAAGAAGAAGAAGAAGAAGAAGAAGAAGAAGAAGAAGAAGAAGAAGAAGAAGAAGAAGAAGAAGAAGAAGAAGAAGAAGAAGAAGAAAGAAGAAGAAGAAGAAGAAGAAGAAGAAGAAGAAGAAGAAGAAGAAGAAGAAGAAGAAGAAGAAGAAGAAGAAGAAGAAGAAGAAGAAGAAGAAGAAGAAGAAGAAGAAGAAGAAGAAGAAGAAGAAGAAGAAGAAGAAGAAGAAGAAGAAGAAGAAGAAGAAGAAGAGAAAGAAGAAGAAAAAGAAGAAGAAGAAGAAAGAAGAAGAAGAAGAAGGAGGAGGAGGAGGAAGAAGGAGGAGGAGGAGGAAGAGGAAGAAGAGGAGGAGGAGGAGAGAGAGGAGGAGGAGGAAGAGGAAGAGGAGGAGGAAGAGGAAGAGGAAGAGGAAGAGGAAGAAGAAGAAGAAGAAGAAGAAGAAGAAGAAGAAGAAGAAGAAGAAGAAGAAGAAGAAGAAGAAGAAGAAGAAGAAGAAGAAGAAGAAGAAGAAGAAGAAGAAGAAATATTCATGTGGTAAGATTTTGGATAGTGTAGCTGACCCAGCTCTGCCCTGGTGGTGAGTAATCCTAGCCCCCTGTTGCAGGACTCCTAAGGGCCACTGCATCTGCTCTGAATTGCCTCCCTGCAAATCACTTCGTAGATAAGGGGGTAGTGTAAATGTGGCAGTTTATCCGACCATGTATGCTGTTCTAGCTGGTATAAATATTCTCCCATGCTACCACAATCATCATGGAACTAGCTAGATATTACCAGCATATTAGCCTGGCCACGTAGGACACCTAAGTAATTAGATCAGAGAGAAATGCTGTTTGCTTCCAAGCAAACAAGCATGGCTCCCTGATATACTCAAAGGCAACTAAAATATAAAACTACAATGAAGTAGAAGAGACTTGTGAAGGCTTGGAGAAATATTTAACTGGCATTAGTATTAGTCTTTGGTACAGAGAAATGCCATCTCAGAAACCCCCTTCTCTACCCTATAAAGGCATTTCCAGGCAGATCTTGGCTCAAAACATTAGCATACAAAGGGCCTAGGTGAGGTGCAGGGAGGGATTACCTAAGGGCATTTGACCCTCCCTGCTTTCCATAACAGTGGGAGGAAGGTCTGAGTTGCAGGGGTATAAACTAGCCGGTTTCCTCTCTCACGCGCTTCTTGGTGGGCTCTCTCTCTTTGTGAGCGCTCACCCTTCTTGGAAGTCTTGTCTTCTTCCCCTTTACAAAGCCTTTACACGTGGTGGTCGCCATCTTGGCCTACACGTGGCTGGGGTTCTAGCCTGGAATCCTAAGCACCGGGCTTTTCCTTTTGCTGATTTGTATGCCTGAACCTGTGATAAGTAAAAGCCTTTTAAAACTGCATCGGATTCCTGAGTTTTCATCCATCCCTCGCCCGGCTTCGGAGGTAGAAGGGAACTTGCTTCCCGGCACTGTCGGGGACCCCGGCGGCATGCCCCAACACCCCCAAAGCTGGAGAAGCTTCCATTCTCATCTCTCTGCTGAACTGCCACTCTGATAGTGAGGCAAATTCCCTTTGCTGATAGGTTTTGTTATGCCAAAAGAATCATGCACTATAACTAAGGCTTATGAAAAGCCAGTCAATTTCTCTGAGTAAAGAGGAAAACAAATACTTCAGGTGAATATAACCAGACTAATATTGAAGGCAGCCAGTTTCTTTACAATGGAGATTCAGTAAATAGTATTTTATAGTTTTCTGGTTCTTGATGGGTTAAGGCTGTGACATGAAGGGGAGGAAGGTATCTCAGCTTTGTATCTTATTATTGGAAGACAAATTGGGAGGAGAAGCCGTAGATTTTTAGAAAGTCTTTATTCGGCTTCTGGCCTGTGGCCTTCCAGTCTGTCTTATGTGACACAAGCCGCACTTTAGTAACACAAGCCGCACGCAGGGATTAAAGGAACGCCTGGCAGACCATCCATAAATGACAATGGATAATAACAACAATAATAATATCACAAAAGCAGTAACAGCAGGTCTGTGTGTTCATTCATGGTTCCCAGTTTCCTTCATTACTATTCAATAAACTAAAGCTGCTCCAACTTAGATGAAAATAGAAAGGTTTACTGAAGAGTAGAAGAGAAAGAAACTTTTCAATTGAGGGGAACATAGTATTAATAAATATGTCTTGGTCTTATGGTTTTTTTTTATATATATAGGCAAACCAGGTCTTTGTGTTATTTATTAAGTGACAAGATTGTTTCAGAGAATGTACGAATTTTGAGAAGTCTGACTACTTTGTGAGTTTCTTTAGTTACCCGCAGAGACTCACACACATGGGGCAGAGCTGCTACTTGCTCCCCCTGTGCCCAGCTGATCACGAGGAGTCTGGGCGGGATGGCGGGTTCTAGCCCTGGCCCACCACCCCAGCAGAGCCTCGCAAGAAGCCAGAGGAACCCCCACACCATGAGGGCCACCTATTTCCACATCTCCTCAGAGCTCCACCCAGCAGAAGAGCTGATCACAGCCTGGCTTGCGTGGCTACTTGCGGACCCACAATTCATCGATCAATGCTCAAGTTTTGAGGTGACTACAAGAGTATTCCACCTGCATTGCAGAGTCTGGCAAACTGTGTTGTATTTGATATGCCAGATACCATTAACAATTATAGACCTCATTCCCATGACTTGATGGAATGGTTTTTGGCTCTTTATATTCCTGGAGCAGGCAGATGCCCTTAGGCTATCGCACATAAGACAAGACATATTGAGATGTTACTGATGCATGTTACTTGAGCAAATCGATGATCTACGGGAAGACAGTGATACAGAGATACAGTAATTTAGTTACCCATTTGCCTAGATATTAATTGCCTGTTTGTTGCAGAACACCTAAAAGCCTGAAAACCTCTGCATCTGCCCTGGATTGCCTCCTGCGGTTCACTTTGTAGATAGGGAGGGTGAGTTTAAATGTGGTAGTTTATCTGACCATGTATTCTGTACTGGCTGGTATAAATATTCTCTCATGTTACCACAATCATCGTGGGACTAGCTAGATTTTACCTGCATATTTGCCTGGCCAAGTTGGATCTCTAAGTAATTAGACCAAAAGAAAAATGCTGTTGCCTCCAAGCAAGCAAGCAAGCATGGCTCCCTGATAACTCAATGGCAACTAAAATACAAAACTACCATGAAGTAGACGAGACCCTTGTGAAGGCTTAGAGAAATATTTAACTGGCATTAGTATAGTCTTTGATACAGAGATATGCCATATCAGAAACCCCTTCTCTACCCTATAAAGGCATTTCCAGGCAGATCTTGGCTCAGGACATTAGCATATAAAAGGGCCTTGGTGAGGTGCTGGGAGAAATTGCCTGAGGGTATTTGACCCTTCCTGCTTCCCATAATAGCGGGAGGTCTGAGTTGCAGGGGTATAAAAGTAGGCTGCTTCCTCTCTGGCACTCTCTCCCTTTGGGCTCTCTTTTGGGGATTGCACTCTTCTTGGGAGTCTTGTCTTTGTCTCCTCTTTACAGGGCCTTAACACGTGGTGGCTGCCATCTTGGCCTACATGTGGCTGGGGTTATAGCTGGGAATCCTAAGCACAGGGTTTTTCCTATTGCTGATTTATATCCCTGAACCTGTGATGAGTAAAGCCTTTTAAAAACTTCATTGGATTCCTGAGTCTCCATCCATTCCCCACCAGCTTCGGAGGTAGAAGGGAACTTCGCTTCCCGGCACTGTTGGGGACCCACACCATAAGGGCTGCCATTTTCCACATCCAGACTCCCCTCTCTTCAGAGCTCCACCCAGCAGAAGAGCTGATCACAGCCTGGCTTGTGTGGCTACTTGCAGCCGCACAATTCATCAATCAATGCTCAAGTTTTTAGGTGATTACAAGAGTATTACACCTGCATGGCAGAGCCTGGCAAACTACCTGTGTTGTATTTGATATGCCAGATACCACTAACAATTATAGACCTCATTCCCATGACTTGATAGAATGGTTTTTGGCTCTTTATATTCCTGGAGCAGGCAGATGCCCTTGGGCTATCTCACATGTGACAGGACATATTGAGATGTTACTGGTGCACACTCTAGCAAATCGATGATCTATGGGAAGACAGTGACACAGTGATACAGTAATTTAGTTACCCATTTGCCTAGATATTAATTGCCTGTTCTCTTTTAGTTTCCTGTGAGCCTAAGGTCTGGGGCAGAATCTTTGTTCTTGGGAATTTTTTACTTTCCATTCTCACAAAAAACCCAAAAATGCATAGGAATATTTTATTTTTTAATATACATTATTATACCACACAGCAGAAGAGCTTAGCACAGCCCAGCTCATTGTGATCTACCTGCATCAGTCTTTCCAATTCCAGCCCGGGTAAGCTGATCCAGAGACTCACAGATATGGGGCAGAGCTGCTACCAGCTCTCCCTGTGCCCAGCCACTCATGAGGCACCAGGAAGGGATTGTGGGTTCTAGCCCTGGCCCGCCACCCAGCAAAGCCTCACAAGAAGCCAGACAACCCCCCACTCCTTGAGGGCTATTTTCCACATCTGATCCATCCCTCTCGTCAGAACTCCACCCAGCAGAAGAGCTGATCACAGGTTGTCTCACGCGGCCACAAGTGGCCGTGTGGTTCATTAATAAATGCTTGCAATCAGAGGTGACTACAAGAGTATGCCACAGGCACAGCAGAGCCTGGCAAGCTACCTGTGTCGTATTTGATATGCCAAATACCAGTAACAATTATAGACCTCATTCCCATGACCTGATGGAATAGTTTGAGGCTCTTTATGTTCTTGGAGCAAGAAGATGCCCTTGGGCTCTACTAGCATAAGACAGGACATATGGAGATGTTACTGACGCCTGTTCGAGCAAATCAATGATGAACGGGAAGACAGTGATACAGTGATACCACCATGATATAATTACAAAAATGTTCATGCTTGGGATCCAGCATACAATGTTCCAGCACCCATTCCTCCACCATTGACCATTTCCCACCACCAAGGTCCCAGATTCCCTCCCCATGCCCCCAGCCTGCCTCTATGGCAAGTTCTTTATCTCTTTTCTCTCTTTCTCTTTCTGTCTTCCTTCTCTTAAATATTGTGGGTTGTCATATATTTACTTAGAGGTTATCATGCATATCTTATTGCTTTTATTTAATGCAAAGTTCTATGTGGTAATAGCACTTTCAACAATTATTGACACACTGTTTTACCTAACAGCTGCTCTCACACATTTGTGGTAATTTCCACCTTTGACAAACCTCCTATATATATATATATATATATATATATATATATATATATATATATATATATATATATATATATATACATATATGTCATGCAAATAAATGCAGTCATTCTATATCTGTCTCTCTCCTTCTGGCTAATTTCACTCAACATGATCCTCTCCATGTCCATCCATTTATAGGCAAATTTCATAACTTCATTTTTCCTAACAGCTGCATAGTATTCCATTGTGTAGATGCAACAAAGTTTCTTTATCCAGTCATCTATTTTCTGGCACTCTGGTTATTTCCAGATTCTGGCTATTGTGAATAATGCTGCTATGAACATAAAAAGAAGGGATGGTGTTTCCGCTGTGTGTTTTTAGTTCCCATGGTATAGTCCCAGGAGTGGTATAGCTGGGTTAAATGAGAGTTCAATTTCTAGTCTCTGGAGGAATGTTCATATAGTTTTCCAAAAGGCTATACCAGTTGACATTCCCAACAACAATGGATGAGAGGCCCCATTTCCCGCATTCACGCCAGCACTTGTTGTTCTTGCTCTTTTGGATATGTGTCAGTTCTGTGGCGTGAAATGATATCTCTTTGTTGTTTTGATTTGCATCTCTCTGATGAAAAATGCTGATAACCATTTTTTCAAATGTCTTTTGGCCATTTGAACTTCTTCCTTGACAAAGTTTTTGCTCATTTCTTCGCACCATTTTTTTGATGGGGTTAGCTGTTTTCTTCTTGTAAAGTTCTACCAGCACCTGATATATCCTGGATATTAACCCCTTATCAGATGGGTATTGGGTGAATATTCTTTCCCATTCTGTGGACTGCCTTTGTATCTTGGTCACTGTTCCTTTTGAGGTCACTGTTCCTTTTTAGCTTCATGTAGTCCCATATGTTTATCTTTTCTTCTAGCTGTTTTGTTAGTGGTGTTTCTTCTTTGAAGATATCCTTAGCTTCAATGTTGTGGAGGTATTTTTTCATATATATTTTCTCCGATGTACTTTATGGATTTAGGTCTGATATTGAGATATTTAATCGATTTTGATCTGAATTTTGTGCATGGTGTTAGACAGAGGTCCAAATTCATTTTTTTTTACATGTAGCTGCCCAGTTTTCCCAGCACCACTTGTTGAAGAGTCTTTCCTTGCTCCATTTTGTACTTTTTGCTCCTTGATCGAAGATTAATTGTTCATGTATTTGAGGCTGGTTATCAGGATACTCAACTCTATTCCATAGGTCCACAGGTCTTTTTTTATTCCAATACCATGTCTATTGTTTTTAGGAGCTTTTTGGTATAGATTTAGGGTTCTGTAAGTATAATATCATGTCATCTGCGAATAGTGATAGCTTTCTTCTTCCTTGCTTATCTGAATGCCTTTAATGTCGTTTTTTCTCTCTCTGATTGCTATGGCAAGTACTTCCAGTACTATATTGAATAAAAGAGGTGAGAGGGGCCAACCTTATCTTATTCCTGATATAAGGGGGAAGTCTTTCAATTTTTCCCCATTGAGAATGATAGTCTTGTGGGCTTTTGGTACATGGCTGTAACTATCTTGAGGAAGGTTCCTTCAATTCCCATTTTCTGGAGGGTTTTAATCATGAATGGGAGCTGGATCTCGTCAAATGCTTTCTCTGTATCTATTGATATAATCATATGGTTTTTATTTTTTTTCCTCTTATTGATATGATGTATTATGATTGACTTGTGAATGTTGAATCATCCTTGCATTTCCAGGATGAATACTACTTGGTCATGATGAGTTTTTTTTTAATTTTTTATTATATCACCGTGAGACATACAATTACAAAGGTGTTCATAATTGGTTCTTGGTAATTCAGTATTCCAGCACCCATCCCTCCACCAGTGCCCCCATTTCCACCACCAATGTACCCCACCCCTCCCCACCTACCCCCCAGGCTGCCTCAATAGCAGGTAGCCCTGTTTCCTCTCTTTCTCTCTCTGTCTCTCTCACTCTGTCTCTGCATCTCTCTCCCTCTTCTTTTTTACACATTGTGGCTAGCCCTGCAGATATTTAGAGTTTATCACTTAAGTCTCTTTGTGTATATTCAACGGTGAGTTTTAATCTGCCATTACCATTTTCCACATTTAGTAAAACACTGGTATCTAGTTATATCCTATTAATGAATGCAGTCATTCTATATCTATCCTTTTCCTTCTGACTAATTTTACTCAGCATGATAGTCTTCACTTCCATCCATTTGCAGGTAAATTTCATATTTTATCTTTTCTGACAGCTGCATAGTATTCCATAGTGTAGATGAACCACAGTTTCTTTAGCCAGTCCTCTGTTCTCGGGTATTTAGGTTGTTTCCAGATTCTAGCTATAGTGAAAGCAGCGCAGAGATGAATAAAGAGGTACAGATTGTGTTTCTGCTATGTGTTTTTCGGTCTCTCAGGTATATTCCCAGGAGTGCTATTGCTGGATCAAATGGGAGCTCAATGTCTAGTTTTCGGAGGAATGCCCATATTGTTTTCCAAAAGGTCTGGACCAGTTGGCACTCCCACCAGCAGTGGATGAGAGTCCCTTTTCCCACATCCACGTCAGCACCGGTTGTTCTTGCTGTTTTGGATGTGTGCCAGTCTCTGTGGTGTGAGATGGTACCTCATTGTTGTTTTGATTTGCATCTCCCTGATGATAAAAGTAAAGAGCACTATTTCATATGCCTTTTGGCCATTCAAATTTCTTCTTTTTTGGAAGCTTCTGTTCATTTCTTCACCCCATTTTTTTTATGAGATTGGCTGTTTTTTTTTTTCTTGTGAAATGCTTCCAGTGCCTGATATATCTTGGATATTAACCCCTTGTCAGATGGGTATTGGGTGAATATCCTTTCCCACTCTATGGATGGTCTTTGTATCTTGGTCACCATTTCTTTTGAATGATGATGAGTTTTTTTTTTTGATGAGACTTTTTTGTTGAGTCTTTGGATTCTGTTTGCTAGTATTTTGTTAAAGATCTTTTTGTTTGTTTGTTTGTTTTTTTTTTTTTTTTGCTTTTTTGGGTCACACCCGGCAATGCTCAGGGGTTACTCCTGGCTCTGCACTCAGGAATTACTCCTGGCGGTGCTCGGGGACCATATGGAATGCCGGGGATCGAACCCTGGCCGGCATGAGCCGGCCGCGTGCAAGGCAAACGCCCTATCCGCTGGGCTATCGCTCCGGCCCCTTGTTGAAGATCTTAGCATCTGTGTTCATCAGGGAGATTGGTCTGTAGTTTTCTTTCTTTGTGTTGTCTCTGCCTGCTTTGGGCATCAGGGTGATTTGTGCCTCATAGAAGCTGTTTGGGAGTGTTTCTGTTTCCTCTATTTTATAGGAATATTTTTACACGTTGGATGGAAACAACAGGAATGGAGCTACTCACAGAAATCTGCAGGAGAAACTGAAGCTTCTATTTCATTGCCCCTCTTAAAAGTAATTGATGCCGGTGAAGTTCCTGAGAGAAGTGGGGAGGAGAGAAGCATCATCGTCGAGGAGAGACTGTGCTGTTTCTCTCTATCCACCTCTGCCACCTAGGGAAACTGCTGGGAACATCTAGAACTGAGAGTCACCTGTGAGCAAGCTCTTTGCAGGAAAGAAAAATCAGTGTCAGAACTTAACCAGGCCTTTTGAGTCCATTTTCTTTTCCTTGTAGAAAAAACAACAAAATCAGAAGGAGACATTCAATGAAATACAAGAAGATATTTGCAAGTTTTGAGGAAGGATAGAGAAAGAGAGGGAGAAAGAGAGGGTAAGAGATGGTGATAGAGAAAGGAAGAGTAGAGAAAAAGAAGAGGAAGAGAAAGAGAAACTTTCTCATTCACTCAAGAGAGAATGCAGGCTTCTCCAGATAAGAGAGAGTGAGCCCCAGTACACACTCCAGTAATGTAGTATGAAAGTGCACAGTTCAAGAGGGGAGCTGTGATGGAGCAGGGGGTCTTGTCAAAGGCGGAAATTATCACAACTGTGTGGAAGTCAGAGGCTAGCTAAAACAGAGAATGGAACAGTGTGCTAATAATTTTCAAAAGTGCTGATACCAACCTAGAACTGAGCATTAAATACAGGCAAAACGATACATATGACAACTTCTTAATGTATGTATTGTAATCCGCAATGTGGAAGGGAAAGTAAAGAGAAAGAAAGAGAAAGATAGAAAGAATTTAAGAACCTGCCACAGAGGCAGGCTTGTGGAGGAGGGAGGGAATTGGGGACATTGGTGGTGGGAAATGGGCACTGGTGGAAGGATGGGTGCTGGAACATTGTATGGCGAAACCCAAATATGAACATCTTATGAACATCTTTGTAACTGTATTCCTCACAGTGGTATAATAATGTATTTTAAAAAGAGGGGAGCTGTGGACAACACATATTCAAGCAACATGTACTGGGCAGCAACACATGCACCCAGGTGACACATGTGCTTAAGGAGCACACACAGGTGCCTCCATTATTCCAAGTTGTCTTATATCAGGCTTCTCCCAAACTACCACAGGTGGGGATTTCTACATAGGTAAGAGTCCATTGCTAGGATAGTTGCCAAGGAGTAGATTTGATGTTAATCTTCTGGCCTTGCTCCTACTGGATCTTTCCTCTGAGAGAGGTCCAGCTTTCTCTGGGTCTATGCTCGTGCTAGGTAAAGGTCTTTATAGACCTTCATTCCTGTGTCCCCAAAGTGGGTTTTAGCAGGAATGCTGTTAGCAGTTTAAGACTAATAACAGATTAACTTGTTTTAAATCCTATCTTTTGGTTTTACTCTATCCCAGGAATTCATTGTGTTATTGGCAGAGCAGGGCTTGCCTTATCTACCTGCTTCTTCACAGCCCTGCCTGAAGTCAAAAAGACAGGGTCTTGAATAGTCATGCCTGTTGACTTTGGGTCTTTGAATAAAGGCCCAGTGCAGATAAGGAATCATAGACAGAGGTTTTTCCAGAGGTCTTTGATGACATGCCTCAGTTACCCATATCTGTGGTTCCATGTTAATCACAATCTGCAGTTTGAAGACCTCAGCCTTAGAGGTCTTCTGACAAGCAGGTCCTAAGGCTAATACCAGTCAGTAAAAAGAGTCACAGATAGAATAAAAGAATATTAAAGGCAGGATTTAAGAGAGTCGAAACCAAGTGCCTCCATGAAAGCCAACCCCAAGGGTTATTTCCAGAATTGCAAGGTCTTCAATGTGGCTGACCCTGGTTCAATCCAAGACATCCCATATGTTTCCCTGAGCATTAACAGGAGTAATTCCTGAGCATTGCTGGGTATGATTCAAAAAACTAAAATAAAAAATTAATTAAGTTTTTAAAAAGATGTGTCACTTCTTTCCACGCATAGCACACTCATAATGTAATAGAGTAATCTTGTGTCTAGGGGGTGGGTGCAATATTCTGAGGTCAAAGTTTATTATGTCCCCAGCATAATGGCTGTTTTAAATTACTCTTAAAGTTATAGTACTGAAATACAGTGATTAAAACAGGGAGAGAATGCTGAGACAAGTGTCTTCTGAGGTTTCATCATCTAGATTATGTAGTTGGGTCTAGGTCATCCAAGTTCTCGAGCACAATGTAGGCCACCCTTGTGATATTCCTTACCAATAATCCCTTTCTTAGGACCGTATTCATAGTACCATTCTACCTATTCTCCTTGTAACTCTTTCAATAGCACTAACTTGTTGTGTATGGAAAAGCAGGCATGGGTGTTTGTGTTGGAGGCAGGAAGATAGGGAGCCCAGTTATTTATTGGGGAGAATAGTGTTTGAAACCTAACCATTCTTAAGGCAAATAAATTGGCTCTCCCAGAAGCCTGGAAAACCACTGATATGCAGACCTCTAGGCCGCGCCCAGATGGATCCCTGACAGGAAATATCCTGGGAAAGCATGGGCAAAGACTGCAATGGGAACACAAAAATGGACCCCACGAAGTTCAATGGTTTTCTCCGGAAAAGCTTTAGTAACTCCACCTGTGTAAAGAATTTGGAACAAAGGTAGTTATGGAAAATATCCATACTTACCTTTTGCCAAAATTCTGCTATAGGTTTTCTTGATTCTAGAGAAGCCCACATTCTCTGGAGTGAGTTTCTTACTTTACCTCTCTGCTTCACTCCCTTCACTTCCCCAATAAACTTGTTTCACAACTCATGTTCTTCTTAAATTCTTTTCTGTGAGGGAAAGGCATCAGACCCAAGAGGTCTGGGTAAAATTTAGGACTGACTTTCCTTTCCTGCAAAGAATAATCCCTTTCTCAATCCCTAGTCCAGGGATCATTCAGGTTATCAGCCACCACTTAGACTGGAATGTCTTGGGACATTCCATATCAGAGAGATTCCTCTCCTTAGGGCCCTATCCCTATCTTGCCCTGTAAGGGTTGGCCACCCGATGGGGTGACTGACTGGGAGCCTTGGAACGCAGCACCTACCAAGGAAAACTCTGAGAGACCAAGTCCTATGCAAAAGCAAGGGTTTGATTCATAAGCGAGTATACTTGGGCTCACAGCGTGACCCCAAGTGGTCAGTGGCTAAGACACTGAGCCCTTCCAGGGAGGATCTTTTAAGAGATAATTCCGCCGCTACAGAAAAGCCCGCGCATAACCATCCAATAGATTTAAAATATTACATCAAGGTCTGCGTGCAGACAGCCAATCACTTTGTACCAGGTAACCATCACCTACGAACCTGAGCATGCCTAATACTCCTTTCCATATTTGGCACGGCATGGGCCCAGTCTCCCAGTCTTTGGCATACCACACCAAATATAGAGAGCAACTTTTCTGGAATGTTTGTCTTATAGCTCTCCCTAGAATTACTTGCTTAAGGCCCTTCCTGTTGTGCTCTTGTTGAGCCATCATTTTATCAGTTACTCCTGGTACCTGTTTTTGTGTTCTGTGGGCGAGGGCCATTCTTTCAGCCCCGACACTTCACCTTGTCTCTATCAGTATATCAGTAGTAAAATCATTTACTTTTTCCTAACTGTGTTTTCTGCAACATGTATTAAATGATGGGAAAAAACCAAATAATTTGTATATTAAAATAACTGTGTTTTCTGAAACATGTATTAAATGATGGGAAACAACCGAATAATTTGTATATTAAAATTTCTCAGATCCTTCATAATGCTGACCACCAGGAAACATAGTTAAAAAATCTCTCCAGTGTTATTGGAGAAAAGACTTTTTTCCAAGCTAATAATCAAGTATGAACAGCTCCTTAGCTATCCACCTATTCATGTTTTATTTGCTATTTTATTATAGTTTAAGTGGTAGGGTCAGGAGAGTGTTAAAATGCATATACTGACATGCCTCTACTACATCCACCAGCAACAAAGTGGCTGTGACACTCTACCACTCTCCTATGTCCCCTCCAGTCTCATCCAATTTATCCCTGCCTCATTTTAGTCCCACTTCTGGTTAATGTTTCTTGTAATCCAATCCCGAGTCTGTTTTATTTACCCTAATTTTGGAGGAGACCAGAAAATACCTGAAATCTCAGAATCTATATTTATGAACAAATTTTGGATTTTGAGCTTTAACATAATTTATTATTAAGCTACTAAAATTATTAAGATAAATTTAAAGACAGTTTGGCTAATTATATTAATTGATATTAAAATACTTTCCAACTATCAGATTATTTTCAACCATCTTACTGCTGCAGGCAGAGAGACAAAAAAAATAAAACTCTAGTGTGTGTATTGGGAGGAAAAACACTTTCTGCAAATTAAAGCAGCCCAAAGGCATAAGGGCCTTTGAAAACCTAAGGAGACTAGAAAATCTTAAGAAGCTGAATTTCTTGCCCCAGAGTGCCAGGGAAGCCCTGGAAGGAGAGGCCCCACTGCCAAACAAAGAGTGTGCTATGAATATAAAAGAAACCCATCAACATTCCAAGCTTTCCACTGGCAATAGCTCTGGCTACAGACTTGGTGGGGGGGGGGGGCAGTTTGGGAAAAGTCTGTAAATGCACTTGGCAGGCTTAAAGGTGCAGATTTTCTCATTCTGGGGCAGTGGCCCCTATTTCTGCCTGAGATGTTTACTTTCTTTTCCCACACAAGTTCCATCTCAAGACTTCACTGCAGACACACTGGAGATGTATATGTGACTCTGCTCTGGAGATGACATCACATTTTGCGGAGATGTATACATAACTCCCCTCTGAAGATGACATCACATTTCACTTTTAGAGAGATCTTCCTAAAATCTTTTCTGGACTTGAAAAAGACTTTCCTGCTAAACCCCTCAGAACGTAGGACTGATTTTCCTTAGCTGCAAAGAGCAAATTCTTGCCGCAGCCTGAGTCCAGGACTTCCGGAGAAACTCCATAGGAAGGACAGC
This sequence comes from Cryptotis parvus, assembly GCA_021461705.1. NCBI lineage: Eukaryota > Metazoa > Chordata > Mammalia > Eulipotyphla > Soricidae > Cryptotis > Cryptotis parvus. The sequence goes on from JAJIBD010024756.1 coordinate 238,687, forward strand.
ACCCCACACTGCGGATGTCAAGTGGGACTTTCATGCAGTTTGAAAACTAAGCAAGGAGCTGGCGAGACAGGTCTTTGCCTTTCCCTCACAGAACAGAATTTAGGAGAAGAGAGTGAAATAAAATAAGTCTATTTGGCAAATAAAGGAAGGAAAGGAGAGGTAAAATTACATACTCAAGAGAAAGCACTGTTCTCTCTCTCCCGAATGGAGAAAGCATAGATTAACTCTTTGGAGGGGTTACATATAATTTCTGTATTTTTCTTGTTCAGGAGTTCTCTGCCTATACAGAAGTTAACCTGAAAAGTGTTGGACTATTGATGATCTTATTGATGTAGGCAGGAACCAGGGGTGGGGTGAGGGGGCCTGCATGGCAGTGAACTGTCGCCATAAGACTGCAGTCACCTTTTGGAATCAAGCACCAAGATTTGATGAGATCCATTAACCAACAACAGACCCCGAGGTGGCTGGATCCTCTTTCTTCCTAGCAGCCTGCGTTCTCCCTGGCACGCATTACTCACTCTCACTTTCCCTCCTCCTTCCCTGTTCTGAAACTTCCATAATAAAATCTGTTTTTACTTCACTGCTCGTTGACTCCTGAAAATTCTTTTTCTGCGAGGACGACAAGAACCCTGAGGAAACCCTGGGTAAGGTCTAGGACTGACTTTCCTTTCCTGCAAAGAGCATTCCTCTCTCCAGCCTGAGTCCGTGGCTCCCTGAGAAACCTCGGGTGGTGGGGATTAACTCCCGTGCCTAGAGATAAAGCGGGCATCAGGTGTGGCTTGACGGCCACCTCGTGGGGCTGGTGGGGCTCAGGCCCACGCCGTGCAGGGGCTCATTGCAGACTTTATCAGTCCTTAGCCTGCCTAGCAGATCCCGGGCGGCAGAGATGGCTGGGGAGAAAGTGACCATCTCTCTCCACTTCCCACCTCACATAAGCCACCAGTGGGGCCCACCTACATCATTATCACATTCTTTCCATGGCCTTTAGATTCTCCTGTAATTTCTCTTTTTCTGATGTGCTTCCCTTCTCTGTGTCTCAGTTTCTCAAATTCCAAAGAGCTCACAATCTATATCTCAAAGACAGCTGGTCCACCAGTGCTTGGGCTAACTTCAGGACTAGGCATTTTCTCTTGTTTTATTCTTTTCCAAAAAGCTCACTACCACACCCACCCCATTTGCTGCCTGCAGCGCTTGCAGCTTAGCACATTTATTTATTCTTGAGTACTTTCTATGATTCATTTTTACTGAGGGAAAATGGACTATAAGATATAAAGATTTATATGTTTAGGCTACAATGTTTTCACACTCTCCCCACACTAAAGGCCAATATCATTCAATCACAGGTCAATATATATTTGGACATGAGAATTAGCACCACCTTGCTCCTCAGAATCTGTGAGAATAATAGATTTGGGGGGTCGCTATTTTGGATATATATATAGTAGATACATCATGTAAGGAAAGGTCTTCATTAAATGATATAAAATTCTATTTATCATATTGATGTGGTGAACCCCAATGGGTGACTTATGTGAGGAGGGAAGGAGAGAACTGTCACTTTCTCCTCATCTGCCTCAGACACCGGGACCTTCTGGGAAGGCTCAGCCTTACCAAGGCCTTGCACGTTAATGTCTTTGCCTCTTTGAAGAATTTCAGAAGACAACCTTGAAGTGAAACCAATTTTATTTGGAGGTTTTTAGGAAGGGGAAGGAGGAAAGAAAGTGGGAGAGACAGTACAAATCTCAAGAGGTGGGATGAGGGCAACACCTGTGCTCAGTCACGTGGGCTCCGTCAGCATACGCACATACTTCCCTTTGTTCAAGATGGCTTTTATAGGCTTTTCCCTAATGTCCTCAGATGAGGTAATTCTGCCTAGGTAAAAGTCCATTGCTAGAGCAGTTGCCAAGGTGGGTAGTGTTGGGAGTCGTGGGCCGTCTTGGAACTCCCTTCCCTGTCCTTTGTTCCTGCTGGAGCTTCTCTCAGAAGGGGGTCCAGTCTTCCCTGGGTCTCTTGGCTCCAGGTGAAGCCTTATCACACCTTAGTTCCTATTTCTAAAAAAATGAACTTTTTATACCCATGAAACTGTTGGTTTTATTACATCCTGCCGAATTCCATTGCCATGGGCTCCATCCTATCTATCTGCCTACATCAGAGGGGTACCCCTTGTGATGAATAGGGCTTACTTCTGCCTCTGTGATTCCGAATCACTCTTGTTGTGCTCAGGGGATCATATGTTGTGCCAGGGAGCAAATTGGGATGGACTGCCTACACGAAATACAAGTGACTTAACCACTGTACTGTATCTCTGGCTCTGAACACAAAACTTTTTTTTAGTTGAATCAGCATGCAATGGATCAAAGCTGTCCATGATTGGGTTTCAGTCATACAGTGTTCCAACATTCATCCCTCCACCAGTGCTCATTTCCCAACACCAGTGTGAACCATTTCCTACCCCCCCCACCCAAACTGCCTCTATGGCAGGCATTCCCCTCTCTCTTTCTCTCTCTTTCTCTCTCTCTCTCCTTCAGTACATTCTGATTTGCAATACAAATTACAAACACTGAAGGGTTGTCATGTATATTACTTGACCTATTTTCTATTTTCTTTTTTTTTTTTTTTTTTTTTTTTTTTTCCAGTTATTTTTTTTTTTTTTTTTTTTTTTTTTTTTTTTTTTCTTTTTTTTTAATTTAATTTTATTATTTTCCCCCCAAATATTATTACACCATTTTAGACATACAATTGAAAGATGCTCATGTAGAGTTTTGGTTCTACAGTGTTCCAACACGCATCCCTCCACCCAAACCCATCTCCCATCACCAATGTCCCCACCTCCCTCCCCCTCCCGCATCTCAACTATTTGGCAGATTCTCTAGGTCATTTCTTTCCTCTTTATATCTCCCTCCCACCAAACTTTCCTGCTCTTCGTGGAATACAGTGCATTAAAAGACATTACTGTTTCACTATTTTAGTGGACCACGCGGCCGCGCTACCTGGGCTCAAACTGGTTTTGCTCTGTTGATCTGGTCATGAGGCAGTTTCCCAGCGTCCGGACAGCGAAAATGGTGGCTAGTGTGATGGGCGAGTTTCATCGGCTGCTTCTGGGACCCCCCAGAGACGATGGGCCAACACCCAAAACCCATCTGCCCTCCTCGGGATCCCATCGTCAGCTGGGCTCGGCGTGAGCCCAGTTGCAGTCTCCCCAGCCACTTGTGAAGCTCTGCATGCTGGCCCGCGGGCAGCTCCTGGGCGGGGCCACCAGGCTCGACAAAATGGAGAGGGGGGAAGGGCCGAACCCTGACTCCATCTGACGAATTCCCAGTGATTCCCGCTTCTGGGAGCCTCCTACCTGGGCTCGAACTGGTTTTGCTCTGTTGATCTGGTCGTGAGGCAGTTTCCCAGCGTCCGGACAGCGAAAATGGTGGCTAGTGTGATGGGCGAGTTTCATCGGCTGCTTCCGGGACCCCCAGAGGCGATGGGCCAACACCCAAAACCCATCTGCCCTCCTCGGGATCCCATCGTCAGCTGGGCTCGGCGCGAGCCCAGTTCCAGTCTCCCCAGCCGCTTGTGAAGCTCTGCATGGTGGCCCGCGGGCAGCTCCTGGGCGGGGCCACCAGGCTCGACAAAATGGAGAGGGGAATGGCCGAACCCTGACTCCATCTAACGAATTCCCAGTGATTCCCGCTTCTGGGAGCCGCCTACCTGGGCTCGAACTGGTTTTGCTCTGTTGATCTGGTCATGAGGCAGTTTCCCAGCGTCCGGACAGCGAAAATGGTGGCTAGTGTGATGGGCGAGTTTCATCCGGCTGCTTCCGGGACCCCCCAGAGGCGATGGGCCAACACCCAAAACCCATCTGCCCTCCTTGGGATCCCATCGTCAGCTGGGCTCGGCGCGAGCCCAGTTCCAGTCTCCCCAGCCGCTTGTGAAGCTCTGCATGGTGGCCATGGGCAGCTCCTGGGCGGGGCCACCAGGCTCGACAAAATGGAGAGGGGAATGGCCGAACCCTGACTCCATCTGACCGATTCCCAGTGATTCCCGCTTCTGGGAGCCGCCTACCTGGGCTCGAACTGGTTTTGCTCTGTTGATCTGGTCGTGAGGCAGTTTCCCAGCGTCCGGACAGCGAAAATGGTGGCTAGTGTGATGGGCGAAGTCTCATCCGGCTGCTTCCGGGACCCCCCAGAGGTGACGGGCCCCACTCCCAAAACCCGTGTGCCCTCCTGGGGGTCCCATATTCAGCTGGGCCCGGGGCGAGCCGAGTTCCAGCCTCCCCAGCCGCTTTTGAGCCTCTTCATGCTGTGGCTGATGGCCCCCGGGCAGCTCCTGGGCGGGGCCACCAGGCTCGACAAAATGGAGAGGGGAATGGCCGAACCCTGACTCCATCTGACGAATTCCCAGTGATTCCCGCTTCTGGGAGCTGCCTACTTGGGCTCGAACTGGTTTTGCTCTGTTGATCTGGTCGTGAGGCAGTTTCCCAGCGTCGGACAGCGAAAATGGTGGCTAGTGTGATGGGCGAAGTCTCATCCGGCTGCTTCCGGGACCCCCAGAGGTGACGGGCCCACTCCCCAAAACCCGTGTGCCCTCCTGGGGGTCCCATATTCAGCTGGGCCCGGGGCGAGCCGAGTTCCAGCCTCCCCAGCCGCTTTTGAGCCTCTTCATGCTGTGGCTGATGGCCCCCGGGCAGCTCCTGGGCGGGGCCACCAGGCTCGACAAAATGGAGAGGGGAATGGCCGAACCCTGACTCCATCTGACGAATTCCCAGTGATTCCCGCTTCTGGGAGCTGCCTACTTGGGCTCGAACTGGTTTTGCTCTGTTAATCTGGTCGTGAGGCAGTTTCCCAGCGTCCGGACAGCGAAAATGGTGGCCAGTGTGAATGGCGAGTCTCATCCGGCTGCTTCGGGACCCCCAGAGGTGACGGGCCCACTCCCAAAACCCGTCTGCCCTCCTGGGGTCCCATATTCAGCTGGGCCCGGGGCGAGCCGAGTTCCAGCCTCCCCAGCCTCAGCAGAGATTTCTAATGTGACATTATAGTTCCTAATTCCCCATCAACCTCCCCAGTTTGTTACAACTACAATGATCATTATGTTGTACAGATGTGAAAGATCCTGGGAAGGACCTGTCCCAGTCTACTTCATTATCCAAGTCTCTTGCGGGGCTGCACACTGTTCTTCCTATGTCAGACCATCCACCATCCAGGGCCCACAGGTCAGAGCCCTGGGGGGTGTAGACAAGCCTATCTCCTGTCTGCCACCTGCCAATGCAGCTGGGCACTGCAGCCACACCTGCAACACCTCGAGGGGCAGGTGGCCGATATTTTCTATTTTCAAAACACAGTTCTAGTCTAGCCTTACTATTTACAACTATTATTGTCAAACTGAGGCTAATATCCATGGCCAGGTAAAACA